>CAUYQV010034204.1:0-18052 GCA_963574575.1 Galagoides demidoff | reverse complement strand
CCTTTAGGGAAAACATACATCTAGCAGCGTCAGGAATAAGGATGGTAAGGAGCACCAATTTGCAGCAAGAGATTTAACTCCTGTTGTAAAAGCCAACTCTGGCAGTGCTCAATTAAATGGACGTGACTGTCCTTGCTTCTCCGAGGGATTTGTGTGTTAGCTTGGGGTCTCCTCCCAAAGCAAACCTTCTGACAGGGATATTCTGTGCAAGTGGTTCATTTGCAGTGACCCAGGAAGCAAGGCGAGGGAGGGCGATGTGTGGCGGGGAGAGCAGGAGAGTGGTAAGAGTGTGAGGGAGGGGCTGCTGGCCACTGGGGCTCAGTCCCACGGGGACTCAGAGTGGGGCAAGCGCAATGCCCAGACCCCCTAGGACTGTCAGACATGGGGTCTGCCCTGACAGCAGGATCTGGGGGCAAACAGGAGCAGGTGGGGTCCCGGTGCAGGTCTAGCTTATAGAAGGCCATCTGGCCTGGGGACGGCTCTGTGGCGGTTTCCTAAGTACTAGACGTAGAGTTGGAATGGGAGTGCTCAGTAGTTGTCAGAACCCCCGCACTGGATTCATGATCCGTAGGGTAAGAGTTTTAGTAGTTGGGAAAGCCCAGGAGAAGCTCAACTGCTGACCTTGGCCAAAATGGTAAACTTCCAAAAAAAAGCAAAATGCCCCCATAGGGGAATGGTGGAGCTTGGTGGCAAAATCAAACACGTGAAGAAGGCAGGGTGCCACCACTGTCCTACCCCCTCTCCATCCATCAGAGGGCTGCTACAGAAACCAGAGGACTGCGGAGGTGGCAAGGTCACCTCAAACTCAGACAAGCAGCGGCCTCCCTATAGCAACGGAGCGGCCTCTAGCGTCTCTCCCAAGGACTTAAGAATGCAGGCTGCACACAGGGTGTGGCCTTTGATCTGGACAGTGTGTTCACTCCCACCCCCGCCAGCTGGGGAGATCAGCAGCCCCCCTTGTGTGGCCCTTGAACCTTGCCCTCTCACTCTGGGCCTGTGCTGACTCCCCATTCTCTGCCATGACGCACCTTAAGAAACCAGGCGCTGGCAAACTATGGCCTGTGGGCCAAGCCTGGCTCCTGGCCTGTTTTTTAATGGCCTATGAATAAAACACAGTTTTTACTTAAAAAAAATTTTTTTAAAGGGCTGTAAAAAGCAAATAAGAAAAAGTATGAAGAACATGTAGTAAAGAATGCATGTGGCTTGCAACGCCTAAAATATTTACTATCTGGCCTTTGCAGAAAAACTTTTGCCAGCCCCTCATCTCAACTTTCTGCTCAGCACCACAGGTCCACTCTATTGATAAGTGTGTCATTACAAAAGTTTGTAAGATAGAGAAACACAAAAAACAAGGAAAATAAAACCTATGTGGATGGAAATAAATGAAGCCCTCCCAGCAACACCGATAAGCCGAGCAAGTTGAAACTTGCAAGGGTGAAGCAGAAAGGACTCTGTCAACTTTGTTTCTTGGAAGTGAAATAATGGATTATAATATAGCCTGACTCAAAACTTTCATAGTGACCTTTTCCACTTCTAGATTTGATACCAAAGTTATAAGGAAAATCATGATAACTCAATCAAGGCACTTTTGGCATTTAATTTCAGGAAAATTGAGGAGATATTTAGCGAGTTGAAGTGTATAAAGATATGATAATTGAATACAATGTGTGATCTAAAATTCAGCCTTCAGGTGTAAAACAATTGCTATAAATATAATAGTGGGACAATTTATGGAATTTTAACATGCAGGTGTCCTTTTTTATAATATGATCTTTTTTTCCTTTCAGTATATACCAAGAAGTGGGATTGCTAGGTAAAATGGTAGGTCTACTTTAAGTTCTTTGAGGTATCTCCATAGGATTTTCCATAGAGGTTGTACGAGTTTGTAGTATCATGCAATCTGGATGGATCTGGAAACTATTCTTCTAAATGAAACTGAAATGGGACAGAGCCACGGAGATAAAAAGTTAGACCCCACTTTGACGCAATAATTGACAAAATTTATTACACCCACAGGCAGGCTGGATACCAAGAAGGCATGCAGCCACGAATAGAGGGTGAAAAATCCTTTTATACTGTTATTCTGCATAATCAGCAAGCTAGCACAATACAGAAGCCAATCATAGCAGTTAGAGTGGGGTCGCAAAGTGAGGGCCCATATTGATTTATAAGTCATAAGATACATCACAAACACATTACTTCATCATCATAAGATGGGGTATATCATAAGGGGTTACACATTTCAGGGTGGGGGTACATGCAAAATTAAGGTATATTAACTCACGATTTATCAAATAAAGGGTTCAAGGAATTATTGGGGAAGTTTCCAAGAACAACTTGGGCCTGAAACCAACTTGAGCCCTTTGTACCCGGGGCTCACCCCTCCCTCCCTTCCTTCCCTTATCTTCTCAAGCTTCTTCCCAGAACTTAACTTCTCCTCCCTTGTGGGGGCTAAGGCTAAAAGGCTTAGGAGAAATTCTTTTTTTCAGGTAAGGAGTTTGTTGCATTTCTTACTAGTCCTGGGGGTTAGGGGCTGGGGGCTCGGGTTATTACAAAACATCACATAAATGGAAAAACAAACACCTGCATTCAATACCAAGTTGGATCTGATCAATCAACACTTAAGTGCATATATAGAAGTAAATCACAATGAAAATGAAGCTGGAAGAGGGGATAGTAAGGGGTGGGTAAATTCACATCTATTGGGTATATAGTACACACTGTCTGGGTAGGGGATATGCTTATAATCTTGACTTGATGTGTGGGAAAAAAAGTATGTAAACAAAAAACAGGTACACCCAATATTGAGAAACAATAAATAAATAAGCATTGATTAAAAAACAATGAGGTATGAGGAAAAAAATTCTTAAATACATAATGGATTAGCAGTTGGTACACACCAATAATTCCTCAAAGAAATAATAAAAATCTTACAAAGATTAATCATCAATTCAAGAAAAATGTAAAATTCAAAGGATATCCTTAGCAGTATTTGTGCAGGGTTTTTTTTTTTTTTTGCCAGATCTGGGTTTGAACCCACCTCCTCTGGTGTAGGGGGCTGATGCCCTACTCCTTTGAGCCATAGGTACCACCCTATCCTTAGCAGTATTTAGCAAAACCTTAATACACTGCCTCCAAAAGGCAGACAGAGTAGAAATAAGTAACGAATTTAATTCTGTGAGTCATAGAGCTTCAGAGAAGGTTGAATTCTCAGTCTCAGCATGTTCATATGTCAAAGTCAGGTCTGTAATTGAAAATGTGTAGGTACCAAATGCACCTGAATATAGTTCCCCTCTCCTATGTTAGAAATTATTGAACACACTCCTCCATTAAGTGTTTAAATGTGTGCCCTTCAGGCAGCCCCCGTGTCACCTCTCTTCCTTGAAAGCACACAATAACAAGGGTCAAATTTCAACATAACTTGTCTGAGGATGTGCTAGTTTTGCTAAGAAAAGAAATGAACTATATGTGGTAGAAGCTGCCTAATATGTACTAGGTGAAGGAGTAAGGAGAATATGTATGGAGCTGAATGCTGAGGATTCTAGACTAAGGGAGCAGAATAGAAATTTGGTCAATGCACAATTTATGGATATGCAAATTCTCTGTAATGATATAGGATTTTAATACCCTCGCAAAGATTCCAAGTGAAGGTATTAACTTGGTGCAAAGATGGCCCTTGGAATCTTGAAAAAAGTGAAGGACCACACTAAACAAAGTAGAAATACCTGAAGTGCTGCTACAGTGAAGCAAAACATCAAAAGTGTCAGAGAAGTGGTCAGGTTAGATGAATATCCTCAATGCTGGAATACCTACCAGGTAACTATGATTCCAAAGAAAGCCTGGTGTGCAGTCAATTAAATAAATAATAACGAATGAACTGATAGGGGAGCATCACTGAAAAATTCAGTATTGGTCATCTTCTGTAGGAGAGGGCTAAGGGTAGAATATTCTATTACATAACTCAACTCTGATAGCAATGGTGATGGCAGAAATCTAAAACATCAAAAGCCAGTTTGAGGCTCTCATCCATTGCAAGTGGGGACAATTATTGTGATGAATGACAACATCAGAGTGGCTTCCAAGAGAGCTAAGGAGATGTTTAATAAAATGCAATCATCTAGTGTGAAAATATGTAGATAGTAAATGAGATTACTCATTAATATATACAATCAAAAGAAATCCAGAATGGATTATAGAAAGTCTGAGGGCAGCTGTCAATCCACAAAGTCATAGTCCTTTGTACAATTTCTGGAGCTGAAAAAAATTCTCAGGTTTGTTACTCATTGCTAAGGGAGATACACAATCTTTATGTGAAATCATTCTGCATCACCCCCATAAGTGCATTCACTATCGATTTCCCCAGTCTTTCCCTAATTCTACCTATATCCATATAGTAAGGTAATTATGCATTGTAGAAAGAGAGATACCAAGGTCTTTCAAAGATGGTTGGATGTAGGCTAGAACCCAAGGACCCAAAGTATCAATATTGGATAATTATGTATTAGTTATCTATTGCTGCCAACCAAATCACAAAAAAATTCAATGACTTAAATCAATAATAGCAATTTATTATTTCATGATTTCTATGAGCTATGAATTCACAGGTAGCTCAGGTAGGTGGTCTGGCTCAGGGTTTCCTATAAAGTTATAGCTAAGAAGTTAAATGGAGTTGCAATCATTTCACATCCATAACTGGATGTGAAGAATCCATTTCCAAAGTAACTATCTTAGTCCATTCAGTTTGCTATAAAAAAATTCTATAGACTAAGTGGATTAAACACCAAATTTTATTTCCCCCAATTCTGGAAACTGGAAAGTCAAGCTCAAGTTACTGGCAGATGCAGTCCGATGAGGGCTGGCTTCTCGCCTTAGGTAATTACCGAGGTAATCAGGAGTTTCATGTAATTACCATGAAATCTGGAGAAGACAAGGTTGTTGCTACAACAATGCTTGTAGGAATAATAACTCGGGTGCTCACGTGAATCACTGGCAGTCTCTTGATGTTTCTATGTCCAGTTTTAATCCTAAATAGACAAGTAGAGAGAGCAGCTGTTGCATGAGATAGTGTAATAACTAATACCATTACTCACACTCTGTCATCAAGGGATAGGGGTCTAGCTGTATACCCAATCAGGCAAGCATCCTCATTCAGCAGAATTTCCCAGGAGGGTGAGGAAAATCAAGAATAAGTGATGGAAGAGGAAGATGTATATGAGTTATGGTCTCAGGACCAACCATAACAGTGATGGATGTAGTTCAGCCAACTAATCTTCCTCTCATACATGTATCCAGGTATTGACTATATGGACAGATATGCCTGTACGAAATAAATTTGAATTGAAAAACAAATGGATCTGTGCAGTAGTAAATTTACCATAGTAAATTCCATTTTGTGCCCTACTCAGAGCCACTTTCTTAGACTAGTATGCCTCAGTGTCTATGAGTGTTGACTCCTAATGAATGTCTTGCAGCTGAACCATTTGCCAGAGAATTTCCCTGTGCTGTTCAGAACTTACATTTCATTTGAAAGTTTATGCTACTCCACCGCTCCCTCCCCTTTGTAAACAGGGATTGATTAACTGATACAAGGATACATGAAGCTGGCCTCCTTGTCTCAAGGTAGGACAACCCTGCGGTATGATTTATGTTCCAGAGTTACATCATTAATCTACTTTAGCAGATCTGGCTGACCCTGGACTGTAGGTGATACTGTATCCTTGATGAGCTGTTTCCTCTTCATTATTCTTCTTTATATCCTCAGCAAAGCATATACACCTAAATTCCTGCCTAATCAGATGCTTCTGAAGAATGCAAACTAAGATCCTGTTTTATAGGGAATATTCAATATTTTTGTTTCTTGGGGTTTTTTGGCAAAACACATAAGCACCTGAGTGAATGAATTTGACATAACTCTAAAAATGTAAAAGGAAACCCAGTGAATTCAAATACGGAGTGAAAACTGCTTTCTTTTTAGCTCTAGAAAAATGCAAATTTGGACAAGTTCATTGGGTAATATCCTCAGGAAAAGTGTAAAGAATGTTTAGTTTTTTTAAGAAGTCAGTGCAATAATTGAAATGGCAGAATTATGAGAGTCCACGAAATTAAGTTCTTTTTAATTAGTGTAGAGTAGGGGGCTACATCTTTTATTCAGTAGTGGACTAGGGGCACAATGATTGCTTATAAATATTAATCCTTAGTCAGGATAAGCAAAGCTATCTTAAGTTACTTATAATAGAGTTACAAATTTGGTGAGCACTTGATCACGTTATTAAGCCATAATATGTAAGAGATTTAGATTTTCTTATTAATTTGGTTTATTTTCTTTTACTTTTCTTTTAGCTTGTTTAATAATCATTAAATTTTGATGCTTGAAAAGACCTTAATGGTCATGAAAATCTACCCCCTTATCTTAAAGATAAGAACAATAAGCCTAGATGGACAATTAACTATTAACTAAATTCACATAACTGTCTTATAATTAATAATCCTTCTATTCATAGTATATTTGAGCAATTTGTCTCATATGAGCTATATATAAATTATTTTTTAACAATAAGAACTCAAAACTACACACTTTATGTCACTCACTACTTAATTCACTTTAAGAGCTATACACTTAATACACTCTCTTTCAATAACAAGTATATTAGCTTTTTCAGATCATTGAATTATATAACCATGTAATGTCAGCCAGTTTTTTTACCTCAATAAAGATCAGGCCAAAGTTAATAATAGACACAGCTTTTCTTCAATGAAAGAAGATGCCTAGGTTGTGGTGTTATTTGTTTTATAACAGGAAGAACAATTTCTCATTGAATGTGTCATCAAATTATCTACGGAGCATAAAATCAAGGATAAACAACTTTTGGAAATTTTAACTTGTAAATGTAAGAATGCTTCTCCACTCAGACCTGTTGCATCACTAGATCTGAGTTTTGGAATTATACAAATTAACTAACATTGTTTTCCAAACACAAGCTCTGAACTGTCACATAATAAATTATTTGTGGGCCATGATACTGGGCTAAACCGTGGACCTACTGAGAAAATTAAACAAATTGATGTGTTTATTTGGAAGACAATTAATTGCTTTTTTCTTTTTTAAATCCATTTTCTTTCTTTCTTTCTTTTTTCTTTTTTTGCAGTTTTTGCCAGGGCCAGGCTTGAAACAGCCACCCCAGTCTATGGGTCAGCACCCTACTCCTTGAGCCATAGTTGCTGTCCTCCATTTTTATTTCTTATATATATCAGACAGGCAGTCATGCAAAAATATTGTATTATAATTTGAGGACATAAAATATTTTACAGAACACCTGGGAAAACAGATATGAACATATGCGAAGTAGTAAAGAGGGTAAAGAAACTATCCTATACTAAAAAGTATGAAAAAATAAAAATAAGGTAAAAGAGAATCAAAGATAAAAGTAGACTATTGCATGTATCATCATAATAATGGTGTAATGCTAAGTAAACCTAATTCACAGGTGAATTGGGATGTGTGCTACATAACAAATTACCACAAACTCAGGAGTTTAAAATAACGCTCATTAATTACCTCACAATTTCTGTAGCTCAGAAATCCAGGTCCCACTTTCCTGAGTTCTTTGTCGAATGTCTCTTAAGGATAAAACCCAAGGTCTCTGTCAAGCTTCCTTCTTGTTCAGATTGAGTTCCTTTTTCAAGCTCATTTTTTTATCATTGGAAGAATTCAGTTTCTTGTACTTATAGGGCTAAAACTTCCTTTTTTGTTTTTAGCTGAGGGCCATTATTTGACCCTTGCTGGTGACCCTTTTCATCTTCAAACCCAATACAGCATATTAAATTCTTCTCATGTTCACAATCTCTCTGACTTTCTCTTTGCTACCATCTGAAGGAAGCTTTGATTTTAGAGGAACTTCAGGTCATGACTAACTGGATAACCTTCATATCTTAATGTCAGCTCACTTTAATCAGATCCACAAAATCCCTTCTTAACACTACCTAGATTTGGGTTGTATTGAATAACCCGGGAATGAGAATCTTGTTGAGACCATTTTAAAATTCTACCTATCACAGTAACTTCAACCTATGAAATGGGAGAGCATATATCTAATAAATGGTTAATATCCAAAATATATAAGAAACTCCTATAATTCAGTAGCAAAAATCCAAAAAAACCTATTTTATAATGGGCAAAGGACTTGAATAGGATTTTCTCCAAAGACATACTAATTACCAACAGGTATATGAAAAGGTACTCATCACCACTAATCATCAGAGAAATGCAAATATAAACCACAATGGATATCACTTTCAATAGAAAATATGTATGTGGGTAGTTTGTTTCCCATCCTGCAGTCCTCTTCTGGGTAGTAAATGTAGCTTTTTTATAGGTAATGACTAAAAGATGACTCAAGCAATGGATATGTTTGATTTGATTAGAAATAAATTTGTTGGGACTATGGATTAACACATTGAATTTAGTGACCTAGTCTGTGAAAGACTGGTAACTCAGGTAAATTTTATTTCATTATAATCTTCCTTACAAGATACACTAAGATGGCACACAGCCTATTTTCTAGTTCAAAACCCTCAAGGACAACCATTGCATTTGAGTAACTTGTGTGTTGTACAATCCTATATGTTGCCATTAATTTGATAGTTCATGTGAATGGCATCTTCTGGATTTTTGGAAGACCTGAGTTGTGCAATTATAGATGGTGGCCTTGTATGTCAGGACAATTTGACATTACTAAGACAGGGTAGCTGAAATTATGATAGTATGGAGAGGTTTTAATAATGAGAAAAAGCAAGAAACACTTTTAGAAACCTGACGACTCAGAATGATCTGATGTAGAAAATCACTAGAGTTGTGGTTATGATAACAAATTTGATATTAGCCATGAAATTTCAGAACATATAAAGTATATGTTAGACTATAAATATAAGCAGACATTCATTTAAGGCAAGTGTCAAGTGGTAGGATCAAGCAAAAGTGATGTATGTCTGTGGAATTATTATGAATGACTTAATACTTCTCCAGCTTACACTTTTTTCTTGTGGAAGAAAAATAATAGCTCCCACACTTGAGTATGAGTCTATCTTAGACTCATATCTTTTGCTAATATGGAAATCCTGATATTTATTACAGATTTCAAATTATAATTGAGAAGTAATGCCAATGTGGGTTAGTTAGTTTAATATTTCCCATAGTGTTGTAAACCACAAGTTATGGAAAGAACACTTTCAATTTGGAGAATGAAGACTATCATGATTGAGCTAGACTTAGACCTTCTTGGATACGAATAGTTAAAAATGTCAGAGAAGATAAGAATTTAGGGCATTTTTGAGAGTGAAAAAGCAAAAACAGCAACATAATTATTTACATAAAGGATTGTACTAATTTCAACAAATAAAACATATTTTTATTGATTGATATATTTTTACATTTGTATACATATTTTTATATAAAATACATGTTTTTAATTGACATAGTACTAATTGAGAGTAATGACAAAAGCACATGTTGATTTAAAAGCTACCATATTTTTTTCTATGTCCCTGGATGTTGAAGTTCAACTATTTAACTTTTTTTAATCAGACACAAAGCAAATCCTTAAATAAATATTTTCTTTATGCACAGATAAATCAGTGAGGCCAATTTGTATGTTATGACAGTAAGTTGTCAGGTAAATCTTACTAATTATGTTGAAGACTCCAGTTTATGACCATCTTGCAATCTCAGTGAAACAAAAGTTGGAGACTGAATCAAGAATCAAGAAAAGTAACAGGGGGAATAAAACCTCTCTAGCTCCCCAAGCCAGCAGTTAACTTCTCTTTGAAATGTTTGAAGCCTCCTGCAGGGGGATGAGAATCTAGGAAGATCCCTAGAATGTGGAGCTGGCAAAGGGCCAAGGACCCTCGAGGAGAGAGTCATGAGGATGTGAATGATCACATACATTGTATCTTCTAGGTAGGGGCAAGTTTCAATAGGAGAGAGTGTCTCTTGAGAAGAACAGTAATTTCTTTAATTCCATTGCACAGATATAAGGAATCTAAGTTTCCTGAAGCCTATGGACTGGAAGAGGTTCTATTCAGTAATAAAGGAAAGTGAATCAGTCCTCCTATTTGGAGGAGCTCATCATACAAATCCTATAAGTGATGTACATTGTGACACAGGAATACATCTGAAAGTGTCAGTTCTAGGGTAGAAAAATACCTAGTTAAAACTTCCAGCAATGCACCTCTACTTAAGGATGAAGACTTCAAGACTCCTTGGTTGGAGAAAATATTTTATTTATGCAAATGGAAGGCAGACATTCTATTCTGATAGTGAAGATACAAGCAACAGATTCTGCTATCCTGCACAATAACCTGTAATGGTTCTTGGTGTGCATGAAAATTACGTGGATAATTTGTCAAAAATATTAACACTCTGGCACTCTGATTCATTAGAAATTGAGACTGACATCTGATTCTAAAGACTAACAAACAAGCCTTCTCTGACGATTCAAATTCATGTCAAAATTTAAGAAAAAATAGAATTTTCTTTGTTATTTACAAAAGATATTTTTCTATGGTCTTGAAGGTGTTTCCTTTTTAAAAAATAAATTACATTTTTCCTCTCTGTTTTCCTCTAAGATTTGAACTAAAAACTTCTCTTTCAAATGGCTTCCACAGTGTTGTTACAAACCTAAAGTTAAGGTTAGACAAATGTAATGAGGAAATGTGTGGAGTTACTTGATCTATTTTTAAGTTGTACCTATTGTTCGAGGTGGTGATGGTCATGGTATTGATGTGCTCAAGGTTTTGGCAACGTTTCACAAATTTTTAAATTCTACAGCTCTGCTCTAGAAAATAAAAATCTGGACATACGTCCATGAATGGAGTAAAGAAGAGTGAGAATAGACCCAGGAAATGCAATATCAAGGCAAGACATAATCTGACAAGTAGAGAAGCAGAGATCTAAAGGGTAGCTGAAGTGATAATTCAAGATCAAAACTTGTTATGGAAGATGCAATTCCTTTGGGATTTATAGAAAAGTATTGCATAGAGAATGTGGTGAAATCTGGAATTCTGAAGTCAAGTAGCCTGAGGATTCAGACTATTATTTGAGCCTTCAATGGAGCTAGGAGTTTTGAAGGATGAAACAGTCAGGAAAATCTGCATAAAATTTGTAAAAACTGAGGTCATGCTAATCATTGAGGTGGGAGATAGATTTTGTAGGGAAGTATAAAAGAATGTCACAACTGCAGCTTAGGTGTCTCCCAAATGAGAAGACAAATTTGAACCTTTAGAAAATGTGTCTCACTTTTGGAATCACTATACAGATACAACTTCCCTTTCCCTCAGCCTGGCCATAGGCAATATAACTCAGATGCTTCAAGGTTTGAGAAGTGATGGTCTAGATCAATACTAGGTACAACAGTATGACAATAACTGGTTCAGCCACTTAACTGATGCATTTTTCAAAACAGAATGGTACTTTGTCTGTATTGAAATGTTGACATAGCCCAACTTCATATTTCATTGAAAGAAAATACAATAAAATATATTTCTTATGAAGGAGATCCAATTTTGAATAAGTAGCTTTAGGCAGGCCACAAAAGAAATTCTAAGGAGGGAAGAGAAAGTTACTTAGGCAGACAGATCAAGCCAAATTTATGAAATGATCAAAACCCAGCCTCCTCATATTTATTCATTCATTCATTCTTTGAGGTATTTATTTTTCATCTTTTCTGTTCTGGGAGCTATTCTAGGGCCTTAGAATATATATGTCAGTGCACTAAATAGATAAAGATTCCTGTTCATGTACTTTTTAATTGTGTGCAAGAGGAGGTGAGGTTAGTAAAGAACAAATTTAAAGCATATAACATAACTTTCAAGTGGAAAATTAATATCAGCACTGCAAACCAGAGTCCACAAATATGTTTTTTAAGGAAACCATTCTTTAGTCACTTTAATATACAGTCATTTTGTAAACGCTATATTAAAATTAGCACCATTCAACATAATTGTCTTCTGTAGTGGACACATCCTTAAGTATTTATCAACTATTTCAAGCAATATTCAATATGATTCCACACATGTACACATACAATAATTATTTTAAAATAAGGTTTTGGGGTTGCTATAAGTTATAACGAGAAGATATAGTTCAAGAGTTTCTCCAATTTAAATATGCCTGTTTAATTGCACTATATTTGAAGATAGATGTTTTGAAACTTTTCTCCTATCCACTGCTCGCTACTCTCCATGATCTTTGATTTTTTTCCAGTTTCATGTTTCTAGAAATACTCTATACCGTGATCCCAAACCTATTCCTGGAGCTTGGACTTTGGACCTCTCCCAGGATCATGTCTGTCTATTCCACCGACTGTTCACCATTTGCATTTGAATATCTAACTGGCATCTTGAAATCAATAAGAATAGAACTTTTGATATTGCACCTTCTAAACTGCTCCTTCCATGTCAATTAGTAGCAACTTCCCATTACTCAGCTGTAAAATCGTGGCATCATCTTTAATTCCTTTCTTTCTATTAAATTATTGTTTTCAGTCTGTTAGAAAATGCTGTCACTATTCCTGGGCTGAGCCACCATCATCTTTCCCCTGCGTTATTTTAATTGCCTCCCAACAATATGTATTGATGTGTTTATGTTCAAATCATTCAACCAACAACTATGATGATATACATTTTCTCTATCATAAAACATTTTAAACCATCACCAAATGTTGCCTACTATTTCATGCAATATTCAAATCATATGTTACTCCTGAAGAAGGTGAACCATATTCTATGTCATCTGCCATTCAAATCTTATGTAACCTTATAGAAAATTTCTAGATTTTATTTTATATGATATTCAATTCCCATAATGCTGCATCATAAATATTCAAGAATAAGAATGTAAGTGGTTACTTTTGCTTCCACAATTTACTCTCAGAACAGAGTTATCCTGTTGAAACCTTAAGAACAAGTGAACTAGCTCCTAAAAACCTACTTGGGGTTTATCTTCTCCCCCATATTAATATTAAAAGACTAATGCTTTGCAAAGCTTTTATAAGGCTCTCAGAGTTTAGATTCTGCATTTCTTTGACCCCATTTTCTGTTACTCTCCCACTTACTTACCTTTTACTAACCACACTGGTATTTTTGCTGAATTCCATCAAAACAGGGATGTTCTCACTGCTAGACTTCTAATTTCTTTGGTCAAGAACTCCTTTCGTTTAGTTCTTAAATTATCTGCCCCCTCATCCTCTTGATTTTACCTTCTCAGGGAGATTTCTCTGATAACCCTATTCTAAATTAATACCTCCTCCATTTCATCTGTTTTTCTTTTTACTGTAACACTTATTATGATAGCACATTATACATTTTACTTATATGCTTTATTTAGTCTGTCTTGTCTTCACAAGAATGCAAGCTCCTCATGAATTTGTGCTTGTTTTGTTCATTGTTGTAATCCTCCCTTAATTGCCCTTGGCACATATTTGTTGCTCAATAAATATTTGCTGTTGAAGTCATTGAATGAATTCAACCTCGAGCACTATTTTTCTGTACCACTGTCCTGATTAGCAAAAAAGTCCGATAGAATGAGTTGAAAATGGGGCATTACCATGTTACGTTTTGTTTACTTTGTTTTATATTTACTATTGCCTAAATTTAGGTCCTCTTTGTAATAAATGCTTTATGAATTTGAAACAAAATCCTTGCCATTAATTTTTTTGGGGGGGAGTATGAACCTGATGAAGATGCATTATCAATTTTCTTTTCTGTTTAGAAGTTTCTTTTTCTTATTACACAAAATTGTACAAATTGAAGCTGTTAAGAATCTTGTACAGCCGTCTGGGCTGATTTGAAGTGATTTTCTCTCATCACTCCCTGACTTGTATTCCACCATTTAATTCACATGGCAAATTGAACAAAAGAGCAGATGGAGTTACAACCTGTAGATGTTTCATTAGTGTCTTTATTATTCAAAGGTGCTCATTTATAATGCTCTAGACAGGATCCTTGCTATGATGCATGGATGATAGTTGGCTAAATGTGATAAGTTAATATATTCAAATACCGTTATTCCCCCTAAACTTCTTTTTTTTAACCCTAAGAATAAGACAGCATTTTGTACATTTTACTTCTTGATATAATGACAAGAGAATAGGAGTAGTCAGATATAATTGCTTGCCTTCCATAAAACAATTCAAATGTTTCCAGGTTTTCCGTACAGACACATTAAGATTGCCAATCCATAACATCATTATGGTATCAAACCATTGATTCTGGAAACTTTAATTTGTTCATATTTAAAATTACTGTTGCACAGACAATGCTACTACAACCTGACCATTTGCGATTATTTTCTCTGTTTCTGTGTTAACATACTCATTTTTATACTGCATTTCTCCTACTAGCTATACATGTTAACATTTAGACTATTCATCTGAATTTTTAAGACAGAAATAGCTTTTAAAAGAACAATCAGACAGGCATTATTTCATTTTTTTTACTAACATTCCCATGAGGCTTTGAATATTGCTCTTGGGTTTTTTTTTAATTACCAACATGAAAATACCTGTTTCCCATGAGTAGATATTTTGTTGAAAAATCAATAAAATAATTGATGAACTCATATACCACAAATCAAAAATTGTATGGACCATAATGTTCTCTACATTTCTACTACATTTGAATGTGCTTTATGCACTTCTATTGTAGCGATTGCCTCAATGATGTATTTATTTACATGTCTTATATTTATAGTCTTCTTAAGACTATGTCTCATCTTAAACCTTACTCTTGCAGCTTCTTAATAAATAATATTATATTGAGGGAATATACGATGAGCCCTTTTGTGCTAAATAGTCTTTGTAAATCTTATGTTAGGTTTTATATTTAAGTGGTATCCAGTATTTTTGCTTCATATTCTTCCTTTGGTTTCCATATTTGAATTCTTTTTTAAAAAATCTAAAACATCATAACCAGTTATTCACCTCTCCATGTCTATTTTATTGGCTTGACTCATACAGGAAGTTTTGATTCATGTAATAAAATACATTTTTAAGTTATAATAAGAAATCCAAGGCACTAATTTTTCAGCAGGTAAAAAGAGTTACAAATTGTATATTTGTAGATATTTTCTTGGTTAAGAGTTATTACCACTTTTCCTTGAGCTTAAGGGCCTGCAAAAGAGACAAATTATGCCAAATGTTTTACTTCGAGATGTAATTTTTTTAACCTCATGAATGAGAAGGACCTGCAATTTCTCACGTAAGGTGAAACACAAATTCAATTTATGTACATTATAATCTCTCATAACTCTGACTGGGAGGAAAACACACAGTTATGCATTTGTAAGTGCCTAGAGGTTTAGAGGAACAATATCTTTAACGTCAACATGAGCAGATGAAAAGAAAATATTATGTGCTTTGTTAATATTCCAGTAACTGACACCAATGTAAGTATATTGAGCAGGCTAAATGTGTTTAAAATTTGATTCTGGAAAAGAGGAAGAGTAGAAGATTTAACTCTCTAGAGTCTAAAAAGTTTTCAAAAAGATATCCTTGATTGCTTTTTGTTAAATAAAATCAAGATGAATTAGTGATGTTATTACATATTGCTGCACACTCAGCATTCCTCCTCCAACATTCCCCAAAGAGGCAGTGGAAATGTCCCGGAAAAACAATATGCTGCTCTTTGTTGGCTTATCGTGAAACTTCAACCTTAAGGCAAGGAATTCTGGGTCAAAAGGAGTTAAAAACTTAACATCTTATTTACTATAGATGTGTTCTTCCTTTTTCTTTGTTCTACTTATTCAATTTGTTCAACAATAAAGCTTTTATTTGATCAGGGGTGAGGCTTATTTACGCCTGGATGCCAATGCAAACAGGAGGATGAGATGGTGATTCTATTTTCTGCCTTGAACTTCTTTCCTGAACAGAGATTTCTTCAAAGAAGACAGACAAGAATATGACAAGATGCTCAGTCTCATTAATCATCAGGAAAATGGAAATCAAAGCCATGATGAAATGTTACCTCAGACCTCTTAGGATGAGTTTTATCTATGTAAAAAATGATAATTGTTGGCAAGAATGTGGAGAAATTTGAACCCTTGTACACTGTTAGTGAGAATGTAAAATGATGTCAACACTGTGGAAAACATCATGGGGTTTCCTCACAAGGCTAAAAATAGAACTACTATTAAATCCAGTAATCCCAGATATAGATATATATCCAAAGGAATTGAGATTAGAATCTTGCATAGACACCTGACTTCCATGTTTATTAAAGCTTGCTTCTAAGATCACAAATCTGCCAATAATTAACTGTCTTTCTTCAGCTCAAGCTACTTAGTAGCTTCCCTTCTCTGCTGAAGGTTAATTGTCCATGCATCAAAATATTTCTCCCTGTGTAAGACATTCTATAATCTGTAGGAAAAAGAATAACAAGCTCTTTACATGACAGCTTTACCTGATAGCCAAACTAATAGACTCCTGGCATACATTCCCTATAGTGATTTTTGACTTCTGGAGAAATTTATTATTTCATTTCCATTTTGAAATTTCATTTCTGTTTTATATTGTAATTTTTATTTCACTTTCCCATTCATAGAAAATCATTATAATACACTTCATGTATTTTTGCTTGTTTCCTTGAAAATATGCATCATATTTTCACATGCGAGTATTTTTTTTTTTTGCAGTTTTTGGCCAGGGCAGAGTTTGAACCCGCCACCTCCGGCATATGGGGCTGGCAACCTACCCCTTTGAGCCACAGGCATCACCCATACATGCAAGTATTTTAAATACAAAAAACTCTTATTGTGTACTATATCATATTGTATGTATTTTTGCTTCTCATAAATGTTATTGGTATTGAAAATACTTGCTGCCACTGGGAGATCACGAGTGACTGGGCGTAAGGTAGGGAAGGAGGTATTAACCTTCCCAGACTAACCCAGTTGCCAAGTGGGTCCCTTTGCCCTCAAGGAGCCGGGCGGGCCCCAGAACTGTTTGCTAGAGTTACACACCCCACGAGCAGCAGGCTCCTGCTCTGGGCAGGCCCAGAACCACTCGCTATTGCCGCAAGTGTCCTGCAGTCAGAGGCTGAGGCATCCTCCATTCCAGACAGACCCAAAACAGCTTGCGAGAGACACATACACCCCACAGGGGCCAGGGGAGGTGTTCCCCGCTCCAGGCTCCCAAGCTGGGTGGGCCTAGAACTGATTGCTAGAGCCACGCTCGCCCTTCAGGTGGTGGTGGAGGGGTCTACCACTCTTGGAGGGCCCAGAACTGTTTGCTAGAGCAACATACGTCCCACAGACAGAAGTGGAGGAGTCTCCTGCTTCATACTGGGAGGGCACAGATTGGCTTGCTAGTGCTGCATGTGTCCAACGGGCAACGGTGAAGTAGTCCCCTGCTTCCCCCCAGCTACTCTGGTGGGGCTGAACTAGGACTGATCTAGTTGCTCACATACACTGTGCTACCGCTGCCATTCCCCTACCCCCTGGCTGCTCCAGGATGCTGAACTAGGACTGATCTAGCAACTACAGTTCCCCTGTTCAACTGGTTGCCCCAGAGGGGCTGAACTAGGACTGATCTGGCTGCTGCCAGTTTCCTGCCCCCCGGTCACCCGGCAGGCTGAACAAGGTCTAATCCGGCCACGCACACTCCTGTGCAGCTGTTGCACACCCCACTTGCCCCAGCACCCGAGAACTGGGAGAAGACAACAGACACGCTCTGCCTGTCTCTCTGGGCAACCAGAAGAAGCCACCAACTGAACGGTTCTGATAAGGCCTCCAAACAAGGTAAACTCAGCATGGGGCGGAACCAGCGGAAAAATTCAGGCAACTCAAATAACCAGAATAGATCAACTCCTCCAAAGGAAAAGGGGGAAGACACAATTGAAGGCCCCATCCACAAGCAAATGGCTCGGATGTCAGAAATCGAGTTCAGAATGTGGATAGCAAATAAGATTAACAGACTGGAAGAAAAGAAGGAATTAGGAGCTGAAGAAATTATTCAAAAGATTTCTCAAGAAATTATTCAAAAGATATCTCAAGAAATTATTCAAA
>CAUYQV010034203.1:0-45445 GCA_963574575.1 Galagoides demidoff | reverse complement strand
ATGTGGCTGGCGCCTTAGCCACTTGAGCCACAGGCGCCAAGCCGGAACACATACTTTTTAAAAAATATTAATAAAAACTACATTCATTTTTATTTTCTTATTCTTTCAGGTTAATTTGAGGGTATAAAGAATTAGGTTATAATGTTTGCATTTGTTAGGTAGAGTCCCTCTTATAATTGTGTCCCATGCCCAAGAGGTGTGCTATACACCCTACCATCGTGCCCATTGCGCCCATTAAGTGGGAGCAGACTCATCCCTCTCCCCCCTCCCCACTCTCTCATTCTCCTGCCCCCTACCTGAATAGATTTGAGTTTTTCTCTCACGTGGGCATGTATTAGATTGTCTACTGGCTTCATATTAGTATTGAGTACATTGGATTCCTGCTTTTCCATTCTTGTGATACTTCACTAAGAAGAATCTGTTTCAACTCCCTCCATGTTAATATGAAAGATGTAAGGTCTCTATCTTTTTTATGGATGAATAGTATTCCATGGTATACATTTACCACATCTTGTTAATTCATTCCTGGGTTGGTGGGAATTTGAGTTGTTTCCACATTTTGGCAATTATAAATTGAGCTGTGATAAACAATCTAGTGCAAATATCCTTATGATAAAATGATTTCCCCCCCTCTGGGTAGAAGCCTAGTAATTGACTTGCAGGATCAAATGGAAAGTACAGTTGGAGTTCTTTGAGGATTCTTTATACTTCCTTCCAAAAACGTTTATTAGTTTGTAGTCCCACCAACAGTGTAAAAGGGTTCCTGTCTCTGCACATCTGCATCAGCATCTGCAGCTTTGGGTCTTTGTGACACAGGCTATTCTCACTGGGTTTAGGTGATATCTCAGGGTAGTTTTGATCTGCATTTCTCTGATGATCAGGGATGATGAGTATTTTTTTCAAATGTTTGCTAGCCATTTGTCTGTCTTCCTCAGAGAAGGTTTTGTTCATATCTCTTGCCCAGTGGTAGATGGGATTGTTGGCTGTTGATTTTGTTGATTACTTTGAGATCTCTGTAGATTCTAGTTTTCAATCCTTTGTCAGATTCATGCCCTGCAAATATCTTTTCCCATTCCAAAGGTTGTCTTTCTGCTTTACTTGTTGTGTCCTTAGCTATGCAGAAGCTTTTCAGCTAAATTAAGTCCCATTTGTTTATTTTTGTTGTTATTGTGATTGCTGCTGAAGTCTTTGTCATAAAATCTTTCCCCAGTTCAGCATCATCAAGAGGTTTCTTCTAAGATTTTTATCATTTCATGTGCTGGATTTAAATCTTTTATCCATCTTGAATCAACTTTTGTAAGTGGTGAAATGTGTGGGTCCAATGTCAGTCTTTTACATGTGGTCATCCACTTCTCCCAGCACGATTTTTTGAACAGGGATTCTTTTCTTTTGTTTGGTTTATTAAAGATCAGATGGCAACTACAGGCTGGTTTCATTTTTGGTTTTCTATTCTGTTCCATATGTCTACATCTTTATTTTTGTGCCAATACCATGCTGTTTTGTTACTGTGGACTTATAATATAACCTGAAGTTCGGTAAAGTGATGCCTCTGGCTTTGTTTTTATTACTAAGAATTGCCTTGGCTATATAGATTGTTTTTTCTGGTTCCAAACAAAACAAAGTACTATTTTTTCCAGTTCTTCCAAATATGATGTTGGTATTTTAATGAAGATTACATTGAATCTGTAGATTGCTTTGGTAACAATGTTGATTCTTCCCATCCAAGAGCATGGTGTGTTCTTCCATTTATTAATGTCTTTTGCAATTTATTTTCTTAGGGCTTCATAATTTTCTTTGCAAAGATCCTTCACCCCTTTTGTTAGGTATATTCCTAGGTATTTCGTTTTCTTTGATTTGATTCTCAACTTGGCTGCTGCTGGCATATACAAAGGTTACTGATTTGTGGACATTGATTTCTTACCCTGAGACATTACTGTGTTTCCTGATCCCTTCCAAGAGTTTTGTGGTCGAGTCCCTGGGGGTTTTCTATGCATAAGATCACATCGTCAGCAAAGAGTGAGAGTTTGACTTCCTGTACCCCCCATTTGAATGCCCTTTATATCCTTCTGTTGCCTAAGAGAAGCTACTGGGTAGCTACCCAAAGGAAAAGCAGACACCGTCACCCAAATGTTTATTTCAGCACAATTCATAATTACAAAGCTATGAAATCAGCCTAAGTGCCCATCAATGGATGAGCAGGAAAAAAAAATGTGGTATATATACCATGGAGTACTATTCAGCCATAAAATGGGATGAAATATATATATATATATTTCATAAAATATATTATATATATTTTATATATATTTGAATATATATATTGAATATATATATATTCAAAAATATATATGTATTTTTTTTCCCAGCAACTTGAGTAGAACTGGAGACCATTATCCTGATGAAGTATCTCAGGAACCAAAAATATACTACACATTATAATTGTGACTTAAGGAAGGGGTATATATGGTCATAAAATTGCAATGAAGGTGGAAATAACAAAAAAGACAAATTTTGCATGATTCCACATATCTCAGGTATCTAACGTAGTTAAGTTCCTAGAAACAGAAAGTGGAATAGTGGTTACCAGAGGCTGGAGTGAGGGGGGAAGTAGGAGTTGGTTGGTTTAATGGGCATAGAGCTTTAGATTTACAAAATGAAAGACTTCTAGGATCTGTCTTGCAACTATGTGGATATACTTAGCAGTATTAAGCTGTAGTCTTCAAAATAGTTAAAGTGGTAAACTTTATGTAATGTGTCTTTGTATGCAATAGAAAAATTAAGGAAAAAAATCAGGGTTCTGGGATTTGACCGAAAGTGGACACTCGCTTCAGTACTGTAGGAGAAGTTTATTGTTCTAGATATGCCTCAGTGCTCCTTGTCATAAAAACAGGATGATAAAATAGTAGCTATTACTCAGGTTTGTCAGGAGATCAGATGAGATCATGTATATAAATGTACTTACCCGGCCCTTCCTACAAATAAGCGCTTAGTATTTGCTACGATTGCTAGCTAAGAACTTTTCAGGCTACAAATTTCAGAGTAATGGTTTTCATGTGACGACGGGAACCATTACTTAAACTGGAACCCTGATAACAAGCAGAAATTCACTCTTCCTCTTTTCTCTCACAGGCCTTAGGTGGGTCAGAGAAGTGGCCTCATAAAGGTATAGAATATAGACAGGGTGTTTCTGATCCTCTGCTTATTTCCTCTAAGGTGACAGAGCTACATCCCTAGTTGACCAAAACTTTGTGTAGCCCACTAAATTTACTAGGTTAAGAATAAGAGGTGCTAGGAATGTACCTCTAACTTCCAGAAAGATGCCAGAGCTCTCTTTCCTAAATCCACAGATAAGGAGAGTTCCTGGGGTCAGAAGAAACTGTAGTGTGATGTCGTGCAAAAAACACCACTCTGTGGACAGAGCTTGGATACTAGGTCTTATTCTATGAAATCGTAAGCAAGGTTTTGATTCAGCTGGGCCTCAGTTTCCTTAGCTATTAAATTAGGAATAAAAATGTGCACAATCTTCACTGGATTCTTGTGTGAATCAAATGAAACAACCTATATAAACTCACCTAGCATAAATCCTGGCACATAGTAAGTGTTCAGTAAAATGGTTTGATGTCAGCATGTCAGATTGTATAAAAAAATCAACACATTGTACCCCACATATGCATAAATGTATTCATGATCTATGTGGATATGGCTTCATAAAAAAAAATGGAGCTGTTAATGTTAGCCAAGGTGATCCTCAGGCCACAGTTTTGGAGAGGAGAGCTTTTGATGTGACACAGGGAGCCATTAAGCACACCTCCATGTCTTGGTGGCCAGAAGGACATCTCTCTCCATTGTTTCTTGATCCCTCTTGTATACAAAGAGTGAGGGGTTGGGAGGAAGCTACCTGCCTTTATAGAATTGGAGAGAATTGCTGGACAACTTTTGCTCTAGATATTGGGACCAATATTCTTTCTCCCCAAATTTTCATAGGGTTCTGTCCTTTGCTTTTTGAGTGCCAATCCCTAAAAGGAAACAAAAAAAAAAGGCCTGCAAAGATTTTAAAGAGACCAAGGAAACTGCTGATCTTCTACTTAGCATTATGAGCCTCTGATCTTCCTGGGGCCATAGGAGGGTGACATCCTAGGCAATATTCATCTCTGCCCCTCTGTCACTGTCCCTCATACTCACTATTCTATCACATAAGCCTGCTTGGAGGAGGTAAAGCTTTTTTGAGATATAATTCATGTACCATACCATTCACCCATCTAAAGCAGTTTTCGGTATGACCACAGAGTTGCGCAACCATCACCATTATCCAGTTTCAGAATATTGTCATTACCCCTAAAAGAAACTCTGCATCTATTAAGCAATCATTCCCGTGGGAGATCAGAGCGTGCTCCCCCAAAATATGCTTCTTTAGCATAAAGATTGTTTTGAGGTGAAGGCAATGGAAAGAAGCAGATTCAGGGAACCTCCCTCTTTCTGCCTAAAAAAACGAGCTATAAGCTTACAGATACAAAACACACCCCCGCCCCCCTTTCTACCTGTGGAAACAAAGGCTAACCCCTGAAGAAAACAGCAGACCTTTGTTTGTCTGGAGATGGCACAAGAGGGTTCCATGGTAACAAGATTCACTTAATTCGCCTTCATCTGCCATTTATTTGCCTGCCTCCAATTTGCCACCCTCAGATCCCCAATGTTCTTTTCCTTTGTCTTGTCACATCTCTAAGAAAGTACTGCTCGCTGTGAAAGATGCTATATAAGCTGGAATTTGAAGCCACCTTTCTGAAAATGAGTCATTCCTTGGCTATTTCCCATGCATCTACAAATACACATGTTAATAAACTTCCTTTTGCTTTTCTGTTGTTAATCTGTCTTTGGTGACAGGGGTCTGTTTTAACGGGTATTATTGGAGTGGAGGAAAACGTTAGTTACTCTTCATCCCCTACACTCTCCACTGCCCCTCCTCCCAGCTCCTGGCAACCGCTAATCGGCTTCTACGATTTGGCCACTGTGAAGAGCCGCTGCTATAAACACTCACGCATGAGTTTTTGTTTGAATACCTGTTTTCAATGGGGAGGGTGTTGTGTACCCAGAAATAGAATTGCTAGCTTATATATGGTAACTCTCTGTTTAGCTTTTCCTGAGGAATTGCCGAGCTGTTTTCACAGTAGAGGTATAATTTTATATCACTACCAGCAGTGTCCAAGGATTTCAAATTCTCTACTCTCTTCCCAACCTTTGTTCTTTGCCGTCATTATTATTATTATTGCTAGCCTCATGAGTCTAAAGCGGTATTTCATTGTGGTTTTGATTTGCATTTCCTTGATGACTGATAATTTTGCAGATATGTTCACGTTATCATTGGCCCTTTCCACGCCTTATTTGGAGAACTATCTACTCAAGTCCTCTGCCCATTTTTAAAAGGGCTTATCTTTTTATTGTTTGCATGTTCAGACAGTAGGCTCTTATCAGAACCATGATTTATAAACATTTTCTTGCTTCTGTGGGTTATCTTTTTATGCTCTTGATAGTGTCCTTTGATGCACAAAAGTTTCTAATTTTGAGAAATCCAAATTTATACTTCTTTTTTTGTTGCTCGGTGCCATATCCAAAAAACACATTGTCTAATCCAAGGTCATGGAGATTTATGCCTGTGTTTTCTATGAGTTTTAAGGTTATAGCTCTTATGTTTAGTTTTTTGATCTTGGTTTTGAATTAATTTTTGCATATGGCATGAGGTTAGGTAGAGGTCCTTTATTCTTTTGCATATGGATATCCAGTTGTCCTTAACTTGCTTTTTGTTGCTTAAACATTCTGATCATTTTTATGACTTGAAGCCTTCTCTTTTGCTGTTTTCTGTTCTTTGTGTGGTTGGCTGTTTCTGATATTTCATGCCTCATGTCAAATATCACATTGGAGTCTCTCCTATCTACCCAACCTCTAAGTTGTCCTTATTCCCACTCAACACTCTTCCCTCTGACTGAATTTCATTTTTGTTTTAGAACTCATCCCTCTATAGGGTGGACATGAAGTTCATGTGCAATTTAAAATAGTTGAACATAGTAAATTGCATATGAACTGTATGGATATGCTATATTTCATTAATTGCTTACATACTTCATTGGCTATTTTCCTCCCGAGATGTAAGCAGATCTGTGCGACCAGAGACCTTGTCAGTTGTCTTATCACTGTATCTCCAGTATCAGGCACATAATGAGTGGTCAGCGAATCATTGTAGATGAATGCCGTGGTCCTATAAGTAGTAATAATGCTAATAATTCCCAATCATTCAGTAACTTGATGGATAATCTTTTTCTACAGTATATAAGGATGTTTTAAATTTTCTACTTTTTTTTCCCCAGATAGGAGAATCTATTTAGGAAGGGTGAAAATGACTGCCCAAGGTCAAACAGAGTGTCTTTGGTTTGTGGAGCAATTCCCACAACAGTAATTTAGCCTGTGGTATCCCACAAGAGTGAAGGAGAAATATATAAGAGATACGTGCCTTATCGCTGCTCAAGGCCAAATCCAAGGTGCTTGCATTTGCTTTCAACCTCCCTGTTGTTCTTTGAAATTTGTCTAAATTGTAGGCGAATAACCAGGTGGTACGAGAATTGATGGCTCTTTGCCAAGCACAGCAAGCATTAGCTCTTGAGTTGCCCCTTACAACTCATTAAAAATGAAAAAGAATTGTTAAACGAGCTGGAAATCTGTTGCACTTCTGAGTAAGATTGGTTTCGGTCAGCTCATCCCTGGTTACCTCCGGACAATGATTGGTCGATAAAGCACTTAAAACTGGAAGGCTATTTAACCACTCTGCCTCCCATCCCCACATACTTCCTGAGCAAGTTCTTCCTGAGCCAGCTCTTGTCCTTGAGAAGCTGGGGCACGTGGGGAACAGGATGAATGAGTAAGGACTGACCAATCTTTGTCTCCTTCACAAGTCCTTGTCTCTTTACCCATCCCTTGAGTATGGATGATTCTCAAGGTTCCTCCTGTCCTTGGCCCTCATATTCAACCAACACCTTAGTCATATCATCTGTTCTTAGGGCTAGTGTCTTCCACACACGAACTTGCAGCCCTGAACTCTAGATCCATACACTTATCATCTCCACTGGAAGGTACAGAAGTGCTTCAAACCTAATAGCCAAGTCGAACTCAATGATGACTGATCCTCACTGTCTACCACCAAGGAAAAGGGGTGTAGGAAGGCAGGAATACACCTCTGGGCCTATATTCTCATGTTAACAAGAGATATCTCTATGCAGCCATTTTCTCAAAGCAGAAGTTTAGGATTCATACCATACTTCCCCTTTCCCCCCCATACTCCTTTGGCCCCCACCTTCTGTCCCCACCATCCTGTTTTGCGTCTTCAAGTACTTGTTGAATCGATCACTTAGTACATCTAAGAGCTCTGTGGTTTGGGGAAAGTCATTTAACTTTTGTAAGCCTCAGTTTCCTGCTCTGAAAAATGGAAGTAATGGCTATTTCATAAGGCTTTCGTGAGGATCAATTTTACTATTCAAATTGAAGGGATTGTCACTCATTAAAAGGTAAGTCCTGCTTGTAAAGATTAAGCAATGTTTGCCTACAATTTCCAGAAAATATCTTTTTTAACAGCCTCCCGGGCAGATCTTCTATATACAAGTCATTTTAGAATCACCAAGGTGCCAATGATATTTCCAGAAAGCAGAATTCTGTCCCAAGAAGAGGTGGAAACAAACTTTTTTGGCATGAGTTATTTTACTCACTGCTGTCAAGAAGACATGGTTTATACTGTGGGTCACGAGGCAAATGCCCAAATGTGCTCTAGGATGGTCTTAACCCAGCACCCAAATACTCACCCAGAGACCAGAGCTGAGGTTTATAGAATAGAGCTCTTCTTATTGTAGGGTCTTTGCTCCCTGCAGCTGTTGCTTCACAGGATTCTGTGGGCAAGTAGTCTGGCTTGTAGCGCTATCTCCACTGGCCAGCCATTGGTCCTTTCAGATTACTCCCGTGGAAACAGTTGTTGTGTATTTCCTGAGCTCCACATCTCATTTCCTGAGCATTTTTTTGGTTATCCAGGAACTCTCACTTTTCTTTCAGCCTCTAAACCAGCACCAAATGGTAGATGGCATGCTTGTCCCTGTAGCTCTTTGGGTGTCTTTCTGTGGTGCAGTTGCCCAGGTCCTTTGGAGCAGCCTGGCTGGCTATACCAATCAGCAAAGTCAGGATTATGTTGTAATGTTGTAATAACCAACTGGATGCCTAAAAACCAAAGTCTTTGTGATTGAGAGCCCCCAATTGACAAAGCTCTATGACGTGCTTTTTATAGGCAATTTATAGCTATGAAAGCTATAACCTAATTATAGCCTAAGAATATGGGGCGGGGGAGGGGGATGAGAGAGAGGATGGGTGGAGGGAGGGTGATTCGAGGGATCACTTCTATGGTTTATCTTACAAGGGTACAAATGAATCTTTCTAAGAGTAGAATATAAACATCTTAACACAATAACTAAGAAAATGACATAAAGGCTATGTTAACCAGTTTGATGAAAATGTTTCAAATTGTATATGAAAACACCCTACTGTACCCCATGATTGCGTTAATGTACACAGCTATCATTTAATAAAAAAAAAAAAGAACATCATTTTAAAAAAGGAGACAGAGGCAAGATTATCAATTTCTTGGTTCTGGACTGCTGCTTCTCTTGTTTCACTGAATTTTCTAAAACCCACTTCTAGAAAAAAATCCTCTGGAAAAGGAAGCAGGGTGGTTTGAAAAATCAGCTATGCTACCAGTGGCTACTCCCACACATGGTTTGGCTGACTGAGAAGAGAAGGGTGTTTGTGCCACAAAGGCTTCAAAAGACACTGATGGCTTTGTGGTAAAAGAGGTGGGATGGGGAGGAATAACAGAGACAATACTACTGAGAAAGTTGAGACCTTTAGATCTCTCAGATCTCTAGACTATCATTTACGACACTGCTCTAGGAATCGAATTCCACTCAAATCCTCATTAACTGAAGCATAAAAGAGTGGGCTTTCTGTTCCCAGGCAAATCATTCTCATAATTATTTCATCATTGAATACCCTGAATGCAGGGGTGAAAAGGTATAGAGAATTCTGGTGTGGTGGCTCATGCCTGTAATCCCGGAATTCTGGGAGGCTGAAACAGGTGAATGGCTTGAACTCAGGAGTTCAAGATCAGCCTGAGACCCTGACACTACTAAAAATAGAAAGAAAACTAGCCAGGCGTTGGGGCAGGTGCCTGTAGTCTCAGCTACCTGGGATGCTGAGGCAAAAGGATTGCTTAAACACAGGAGTTTGAGGTCACTGTGAGCTATAACACTACGACAGTTTATCCTGGGGCCACAGAGTGAGAATCTGTCTTTAAAAAAAAAAGAAAGAAAGAAAGAAGAGCTCTGGCATACAGGACTTCTTTTTTTTTTTTGAGACGGAGCCTCCAGCTATCCCCTTGGGTAGAGTGCCATGGCATCACAGCTCATAGCAACCTCCAACTCCTGGGCTCAAGCGAGTCTCCTGCCTCCGCCTCCCAAGTAGCTGGGACCACAGGCACCCACCACAACGCCGGGCCATTTTTTGGTTGCAGCCATCATTGCTGTTTGGTGGGCCCGGGCTGGGGATTTGAACCCACCACCTTAGGTGTACGTGGCTGGCGCCTTAGCCAATTGAGCCACAGGTGCCGAACCCATACAGGACTTCTTAAGATTTCATTGAACATCTTCATTTAACATCATTGAACATTTTCCCCAAATCTGTTTCTTTAATTGATACATAATAGATGTGTATATCCTTGGGGTACATATGATAACTTGGCACATTCATCTAATGTGTAAAGATCAAAGCAGAGCAATTGGGATATCCACTATCTTAAATATTTATCTTTTCTTTATGTTATGGACATTTGAATTATTCTCTTCTATCTAAATATACAACAGATTATTGTTAAGTACAGCCACCCTACTGATCTATCAAACACTAGGTCTTATTTCTTCCACCTAATTATATACTTGTACCCATTAATCAATCTTTCTTGGTCCTCTCTTCTCCCCTTCAAGCCCTCTAGTAACCACCCGTCTACTCTTTATCTTCTCAAATCTGTTTTGTTTAAGTTTTTTTTCAGTCTAAGTATACTTACAGAAAGATATACATGGTGTTTAACATAATGGAGTGTAGTTTAACTTACCATATATAATTTGTACCAAAAAAAATTGGTACATGATTTTAGTTATATAAAAAAGGATATGCAACCTGGCTTACTTTTATCTACTATAAATATAACAAAAATCCTCTCTCAAAAGCTGTTAAAGCAAGCAGCAAGATCCAGGAGCACTTTATTTTTGGTTTACTTCTGAATAATACACAAATTGTACTGTGAAAGCTTAAAAATTGGTGCAGGAAAATATTTTTTGAAATATGTTTCAAAAATGTATTTTGAAACATATTGTATAGTGGGGAGAAGCCCATGTGTAACATATGAAACAACTGGGATGGCTATCCCATTTGGGTTAATATTGTATGTAGTTTATAAATATACATAAACCAAAACTAAATTAATTCCTTGCATTGGAATTCCAACAATGTGCCAGAGATTCCTTGTACCAGTTTGTGAGAGTCAGTTGTGCATCTCTTCCTGATTCCACTTTTATTTATATAAAGTTAATAACTTGAAATTGGCCATGATGGACATATTGATACTATGAGAATCAGTAAATGCCACAAATTAAGACTCTTTGGTATCTCCTCACCCCTAAGCTGGTTACTGAACAATTAATAGCACAGCATATCACCAGTTGACATTATCAGTTCATCCTCTGAAGTCAATAAGGAATTTTAACTCAAGACTTGTCAGTTCTCATTGTTATATACTAAAGAAATATAAGTTTCATCTCTAGGTTTTCAGTCTAGAACTGAAACCATAGAATAGTCAAGGAGTACCTTTCATGGGTAACAGGTTGTAGAGTTTAAATTTAAAACAGGGGTTTTAAATTTGTAAGCACTTATTTGAAAACTTTCCGAAGTTCAAGAGCAATGGGACTCTAGAAATGACTTTTAAAACCAATGAGCCAATAGAATAGAGAATCTAGAGATGAACCCAGCCATATGTCGTCATTTGATCTTTGACAAGCCTAATAAAAACATGCAATGGGGAAAAGAATCCTTATTTAACGAATGTTGCTGGGAGAACTGGTTATCCACGTGTAGCAGACTGAAACTGGACTCATACCTATCACCACTGGCAAAAATGGATTCTCTCTGCATAAAAGACTTAAATTTAAGACACAAAACAATAAAAATTCTAGAAGAGAGTGTGGAGAAAACACTTGACGATTTTGGCCTGGGAAAAAACTTTATGAGAAAGCCTCTCCCCTCCACCGGCAATTTCAGCAACACCAAAAATAAATAACTGGGATTTCATCAAGCTAAAGAGTTTTTGCACAGCTAAGGGTACCACAAACAAAGCAGACAGACAGCCTTCAGAATGGGAAAATATTTTAGCATGTTATGAATCTGACAAAGTCCTGATAACTAGAGTCTACACACAACTCAAATTAAGCAATAAGAAAAGGGCAAACAACCCCATCTATAAGTGGGCAAGAGACTTGAACAGAAACTTTTCCAAAGATGACAGATGAATGGCCAACAAACACATGAAAAAAATGCTCATCATCTTTAATCATCAGAAAAATGCAAATCAAAGCCACTCTGAGATATCACCTATCTTCAGTAAGATTCGTCCATATCACAAAGTCCCAAAACTGCAGATGCTGGCGTGCACGTGGAGAAAAGGAAGCACTTCTACACTGCTGGTGGGATTGCAACCTAATACAATTTTTATGGAAAGATGTATGGAGACTCCTCAAAGAATTAGAAGTAGATCTTCCATTTGATTCCACAATTCCATTGCTAGGTATCTACCCAGAAGAACAAAAATCATTTTTTTTTGTTTTTTGTGTTTTTTTATTTTTTATTGAATGGTAACTATGTACATTTATGCACTTCTGGGGTACAGTGTGGGGTTTTCACATGCAATCCGAAATACTTCCATCAAACTGATCAACACAGCCTTCATGTCATTTTCTCAGTTATTGTTTTAAAACGTTCTGATTCTAAATGTTAATGTTATGCTTGCTTTTTTAATTCATCAAGAGTTGGAATTACAGGCCAAGTGTAGTGGTCATTTGTAGTCCCTTATAGTTCCAGCTACTTGGCAGGCTGAGGCAAGCAGAGCCCTTGAGCCTAGGAGTTTTGGGGGGGGGGGTTTGAGAGCTAGAGAGAGAATCTCACACTGTCACCCTGGGTAGAGTGCTGTAGCATCATAGCTCACAGCAACCTCAAATTCTTGGACTTAAGTGAGTCTCTTGCCTCAGCCTCCAGAGTAGCTGGGACTACAGGCGCCTGCCACAATTCCCAGCTATTTTTGTTGCAGTTTGGATGGGGCCAGGTTCAAACCTGCCACCCTCAGTATGTGGGGCCAGCGCTCTAACCACTGAGCCACAGGCACTGCACAACTAGGAGTTCTTTGTATGGATGTCATTTTTAGATTATGCTATTTCTTTTTGCCTTTCAGAAAAATGAGGGTTGAATTAAAATGCTTGATTCATTACTGATAGAAGCTGAATCTATTTTGTAGAGAAAGAGTTCAGTCTTATATTTGTGTTCATGGCTGATTTGGGGATCAGTTATAAAGTCATAAATATCTTTGGACAATTTCTCCATGTGGACTTACCTTCTTTTTCTTTTACAAAGAGAAAAGTGACTCCTACTGGAGCTGCAACCAGATCTTTTTTTTTTTTGATACAGAACCTCAAGCTATCCCCCTGGGTAGAGTGTCATGGCATCACAGCTCATAGCAACCCCCAACTCCTGGGCTCAAGTGAGTCTCCTGCTTCAGCCTCCCAAGTAGCTGGGACTACCGGTGCCCGCCACAACGCCCCGCCATTTTTTGGTTGCAGCCATCATTGTTGTTTGGCGGGCCTGGGCTGGGGATTCGAACCCGCCACCTTAGGTGTATGTGGCTGGCGCCTTAGCAGCTTGAGCCACAGGCGGCGAACCAGCTCAGTGTATTTTTAATACCTTGCATAACTGTACTGATACCCGCTCCCCCCCCATTACGACATAGAAGAGCAATATTTTATTCCCTGAATATAGCAACATTGATCCTTTGTTTTATTATTGATGGTCTTTTGATTGTTTATTTCTGGCAGTTATGACTAATTAGCTTTTAACACCTTAACAAAAGTATTTTGGTTTCCATGGTGTTCCTATTGAGTATTTATAAACAGGAGGTTCTGTGGGGTGGTAGAGCAGTAGGGGTCCGCGCAGGATCTTTTGAGGGGGGAAAAGACTGGGCCCTTTGATAGGTGTTTCCTTCCCTGGCCCCTCTGGGGCCTGGCTTGTGAGACTGTTCAGTCTAGACTGAGGTTCGTGTGCATTAGCAGTTGGTTTTCATGGCAGGCAAAATCCCTGCTTTTACAGGACTTGTGCTCCGGTGGGGAGTGACGGGCAATAGAAAATAAGTACATTGTACAGTAAATCAGAGAGTACAAAGAGAAAAATCAGTCCTGACCCCACATTGCTTGCTCTCAGGGACCCCCAGTCTCACTGAACTGTATTCATAATCCTTCCTTTGGTTCCCTCCTTTGTTTCCCTGACCCCTGGGTCCACAGGACCCTGGACAGAGTCTGGGGATGTGGCGGGAGGGGGCCCAGGGCTGTGTGGCCTCCAGGCTGGGAGGAACTAGACCAGGAGGACATGAAGTGGGCTTTGTGAGATGCGGTAGCGCCCCTTTCTGGTGAAGTGTCTGTCCTGGTCAGATGTTTGCACAGGTGTACGTGAGGAGTACAACTGCAGTGTTATGAGGGTTCTGGGCACTTCTGCATTTTTTAAAATGATGGCAGTCATAGGACCCTCTCTTCTGCTGTCACAGAATGTAAATTAGTCATGTTTGTAAAACTTTTGTGAGTACCTGAAAGGTTTGCTAAATGAAGTAAAATAATCAACTTAAATTTTATAGTTCAGTTTGTTTTGGTGTTTTTGGAGCACAATGTTGTTTTTTTTATTAAGTCATAAACATACATAATGTATACGTTAATGCATTTATGCGATGTGCTGATTTTATATACAATTTGGAATGCTTACATCGAACTAACATGAACATCTTTCACCTAATTTACTTATTGTGTTAAGACATTTATACTCTATACTTAATATATTAGACATACACCCTTACAGTATGAGCCACAGATGTAGTCCCACCATTCACCCTCCCGCTATCAAACCTCCCCCCTCTCCTCCCATCCCCTTCCTCTTCCCTTCTTCATCTTGGGCTGTAGTTGTGATTTATCTTTTCATATGAAAGTGTGAGTAATTGTAAATTGGTTTCATGATAGTACTGAGTACATTGGATACTTTTTCTTCCATTCTTGAGATACTTTACTAAGTAGGATATGTTCCAGCTCCAATCATAAGAGGTAAAGTCTCCAGGGAGCACAATGTTGTGGGGGGAACATGTGCTTAACTGTTCATTGCTGCTCCTGTGGTACAGTTTTATATTAATAGAAGATAGAAGAGAATAAGCAACTTTTATTTCTAGTAACTACAAACACAAATTGCATTAAATGTTGTTTAAGAAAGATTAATTTGGCTCGGCGCCTGTGACTCAATCGGCTAAGGCGCCAGCCACATACACCTAAGGTGGCAGGTTCGAATCCCCAGCCCTGGCCCGCCAAACAACAATGATGGCTGCAACCAAAAAATGGCCGGGTGTTGTGGCGGGCGCCTGTAGTCCCAGCTACTTGGGAGGCTGAGGCAGGAGACTTGCTTGAGCCCAGGAGTTGGAGGTTGCTGTGAGCTGTGATGCCATGGCACTCTATCCAGGGGGATAGCTTGAGGCTCTGTCTCATAAAAAAAAAAAAAAGAAAGAAAGATTAATTTTAGTCGTAGCCAAGGAGTACATTTGTCATTGGTTTAAATATTAATCTGTTTAGCAGCTTAACCTCTTACGGGAGGTAGTTTAGTGTCTTGAGTATAAATTATTCATAGGAAAATATCTCCAGTGTACTTACCTTCAGATTTAAAGCAATTTCAGTAAGAAGTTTAAGAAATTTTTGGCTCAGCGCCTGTGGCTCAAGAAGCTAAGGCACCAGCCACATACACCTGAGCTGGCAGGTTCGAATCCAGCCTGGGCCCGCCAAACAACAATTATGGCTGCAACCAAAAAATGGCCAAGTGTTGTGGCGGGCGCCTGTAGTCTCAGCTACTTGAGAGGTTGAGGCAGGAGACTCGCATGAGCCCAGGAGTTAGAGGTTGCTGTGAGCTGTGATGACACAGCACTCTACCCAGGGTGACAGCTTGAGGCTCTGTCTTAAAACAAAAAACAAGAGTATAAAAATCCTAATTTTGAAGCCCTTCTAAACTGGGCCTTTTATTCTCTACTAATGAATACTTGATATTAGAAATTTTTGCAAACTAGAAAGAAATACTTTTCCCACTTGGTAACCCAAGAACACGTAAGTGAAAACTGACAGAGTTTTTAGATATTGTGAGGTAATTAGGTCTGCTTAATGTTCACCATATCCTAAACTTTTAAAATACATATAAATGGTAAAGTTTAATAAAAATAGTAAAAAGCTTGCTTATTTTCTCAGTTTTATAACTAAAGTAAGCTGTATGCATTTTAAAAACATTTTTGTATGGAAAATTTCACACTAGCACAAAAGTACAGTGAACTATCATGTTTGCATCACCTAACTTCAATATTTAACAATTGATGACCCACCTTGTTCATTTGCATACCTACTTACTCCCCCATTGTTTTGAAGCAAATCCCAGGCATATCATTTCAATTATAAATATTTCAGTGTGTATCTAAAAATAAGCCCTTTTAAGAAACATAACCACAGTATATTTATTGCACAAACATTAACAATAATTTCATAGCATTATGTATCTAGTCAGTATTCCCATCTGCTCAATTGTGACTTTATTACTGTTTTTTTACGTTTGTATGTTTGCAGGATATAAGTAAGGTTCTTACTGGAATTGGATGATACTGTATTAAGTCTCTCTAATCCATAAGTTAGCCTGTGGTTTCTGTGTTTTATTTTGTTTTTAAAGCTACGTGTAAAATTAAACTTTAGTTCTGGCAAGAAAACAGTGTCAAAATGATTTTTAAGACCCAAGGCAGGCATTTCTCAAATCTTGTATTATTCTGGGTGGTAATAGGTCTTACTAAGAAGGGAGACTCTGTGGTTAAGTTTGGGAATGTTAAAGTGGTAATATTTATAGTATTTCTCAGATCTTCTTATGTGCTAATATGTATATGGAACTTCCCAAAATGGAAGTGATTGTATGCTAAGTTGCTTCATTTATTAGGTTAGGGAATTCTTTTTCTTCCCTCCTTACAAAAAGTATTTATGAACTTAGTGGTTTGGGGAGTGTACTTTAGGTGGTTATGATTTACAGTAACAGTTTTCCTAATTTTTTTTTTAAATTTTAGTAGCTACTATGAAGCCATATTAAATTTATTAATCTGAAAAACATTTTTGAAAAGGAACCAGTTATTTTAAGACTGTACTTGATCTTATAGGTTTAATTATTTCATAGTTTTAAAAAATTTATAAATTAAAGCATTGATTGGCAAATAATCTAAATTTTTCATTTTAGAGAATAAAGCTTTTTTTTTTAAAAACAGGATGAAACAAGCGAAGATGCTAACTGTCTTGCTTTGAGTGGACATGATAAAACAGAAACAAAGGTATACTAATTTAGCCTTTAGAATACATACACAGTTAAGAATACGGAAGATGTTATAGAAATGTATCTAGAATATTATTTTGTGCTATAGGTTTTAGATACTTCTCAATATTGCTTTTTAGGGAAGTGTTTCTTCCTCTTTAATGCTGATATAACATGCTGAACTCTCAAGGGAATATAGTGATGAATGAAGACATATTCCATACCTTTAAAAGGGATTATAATTAAGTAGAAAAGATAAGATGTAATTAATTGCATTATTAAAGCAAATCAAAGCAATCGAGGACTGGGGGGCTGACAAGCAAGAGAGAAAAAATGTTACTTCTGACTTCAGAAATTATAGAAATCTTTATCGAAAAAATAAGCAGCATTTGAAGTGGTCCTTGAAGGATACACACGATTTTTGACAATCCAGTATGAGAAGGCCATCTCCCTATTGGGTTAAGAATACATTATGATTAGAGAAGCTGTTTTTGGCATAAAGTTTTGGCTGGGGTGCATGGGGCTTGAACGAGTTAGATGGGCTAAACAGATTGATTTTTTTTTTTTTTCCTCAGAATATAGATGATAATTTTTTTTTTTAAATTGAAAGATACTGAAGGGTTTTAACTTTGTTCCCCTTTGTTGTAGAAAAATTAGATACTCTTCCCCTCTTTCCCACCTTATCCAGAGTCCCATGATGGATATTTAACAAGTGTTATCTCTCAGTCTTTATAGATTTTGTGTGTGCCCTTATAGGTACATACATACCAATGCCTTTGCTTTATAATTTTATCCCTTTGTAAACTAAGAAAGAATGTTCGTCATTACGTAATCTATAGAATTATTAATGGCTTTTTACAATGCTATCTTAAGACTGTTATATTATACAGCCAGTTCCTTATGGTTAGCAACTATTTAGATTTAAAAAGCAAACTTGTACTTTTTTACTGTAATATTGACTGTAGTTAAATACCTGCCATAGTTGATGTTTCAGGATAAATTAATGAAAGGAGAATAGTTTGCTTAATTTTAAAACTTGATAACATGACCATGTGGTCCTCTAGAAAGGCTACACTTCTTTATTCCCACTATTAACACCTTGTTTGCCCTTTTTAATTTTGTAAGAGAAACCCAATATTTCATTATTTTATTTTTCTATATATTCTTTTATAGAAATAGAAGTTTTTATTTTGATTTGTGTGTATCATATATTCTTTTGTGCACTACCTTAAAAAACTTTGAAGCAATGGTATGACATTGTGTATTCTGTGTTTTCTGCTTATACTTAAGAATAGATTCAGTGTACTAATTTTGGTGGAAGAGTAAGCACCGTAAGAAGGGAGAAATCTTTTAGAGACATATTTTCTACTTTTAATTAAAGGCATGAAGTAATTTTTGTGCTTCTTAGTAATTTTATTTAACAATGTTGAATGGATTTTAGTTTTTTTCCACATAGCTAAGAGTCTTTCTTGGGTTTCCCTCCTGGTAATTATTGTCTGGGCAACATTTTATAATGTGCCTACATGTATCTTTAATTATTGTTTGCTTAATATCCAAGTTGGAGCTAGTTGGAAAGTCATAGGATATTTTGACTATGACTTACAAGCTTTAAGTAGGCAAATAGAAATTTAAGAATGTCTGAAATGGTGGCATAACCTTATAATGAGGCTTAATAGATGATTTTGTAATGTAGTCACATCTTTCTCTTGATCCTTCCATCTTCCAGTTTGGTTTTTTTTTGTTTGGTTTTTTTTATTAGCTACCAAACCCAGTTATGTTCTTTTATTCTTTTTTTAAGTCTCTTTTCCCCCCTTCCCCATCCTCTTTGTCTCACAGGAACAACTTGATACAGAGACAAGTACAACTCAATCAGAAACTATTCAGACAGCGGCTTCTCTGTTGGCCTCTCAGGTACTAAGTGTAAAAAGCAAGGAGAGTTTTGTAAATTTTTTTAAGATTAGTGTGGTATGTTTAATTAAAATGAGAATTCATAGAAGACTATTAAAATTATCTTTGTGAAAGCAATTACTTCTGAGCCTATAAATACATTTATTTTGATTTTAAGGCAGGACACTGGATTTAATGGAACCATTCTTTTATGCTTTCAAGTTTCTAACTCATTTCCTTACATATTACTTACATTATTGCAAATCAGTTAAATCTTCACTTAACTCCTGTACACAGGATTTATATAGAGGTATTATTTATAGGTCAAAGAGTGAAATTTAAACTAGGAAAGTACCAAAAACTATTCTGTATGGATTTTTTTTGGTAAGGTTAGTATCTTTATTTTAAAAATGTGTTTCTGCTTCAGTTTTCACTACTAGTTTTCAGTTAGTTATTTAGTATAACTCAAAGTAGTTCAGAATTATTTTTAACTTGTTCTAGCATTTCTACTTGTGATAGTCCCTTACAGTATGCAGTAGGTACCTGAAATCTTTTTTCATTGATTTGTGAACTTTCATTTTGTTTGTGAAATAGTTGTTTTTTTCCTTAAATTCTTTTAATTAAACCTCAAAATCGGGTCAAACACAAAGTGAATATTTTATTGAAGTAAACTGGCTAACCTCTACAAAATAACTGAGATGATAAGTGCTGCCTAGTAATGGTGCTGTACTGATATGATAATACAATGATCCTGTGCCACAAATATTTTACTGTGATCAATAAGTATGTGCGTTTGCTGGATGTTAACTTTTAGTCTTTAAAGATCTATAAATGTGTAGTTTCTGGAATATCTTTTTTTCCATAATCTATCTAATAAAACCTGAGGGAAGTGGTAAAATAATATTAGAAGTATGCATAATACTGATACATGGACAAACTTGTTGATCAAGTCAGACTGTCCTGTGATTGTGATTGCTTATCTTATGATTTGCCACCTTACTCTCCAAGGAACTAATTATTAATATTTTCTTAGTTTTGTATTAGTGAGTGCATCCCTATAGTAATGAGTATCCATGAATATTTGCCTTTTATAATTATTTTTATGAGTGAATAGGGTCTTGTGATACGGGGTCTTATTTTGCCAACCAGGCTAGTGTACAGTGGTACAATTATAGCTTGCTGCAACCTCGAACTCCTGAACTCAAATGATCCTCCCACCTCAGCCTCCCAGGTAGCTGAGACTCTAGGCACATGCCACCATGTCTACCTAATTTTTTTATGTTTTGTTTTGCAGAGGCAGGGTTTTTTTATGTTGCTTGGGCAGGTCTCAAATTCCTGGCCTCAAAGGATCCTCTCTCCTCAGCCTGCCTAAGTAGTGGGTTTACAAGCCAAAATCTTCCTTTTAACAAAAGGATTTCTAGAGCCACTGGGAGGAAAAACTATCCACTTAGAAAAAGAATGATTATGTTGATGAAGACAAATACATCACTTTATTTGGTGATAATAGGGACATACTTATTTCTGAGAAGGTGATATTGTTGCTGTATCTAACAGAGTTGTTACTATTTAGATATAATCTTGAAATATTTGCAGATGAAATGATAGAATCACTAGGATTTGCTTCAGAATAATACAGGGATTGAAGGTGGAGGACATTGGATTGGCTTTAATTTGATAATTGATGAAAGTGGGTAATAGGTACATGGGGATTCCTTATATAGTGCTCTACTTTTGGGTATGTTTGAAATTTTCCATAATAAAACATTTTAAAATCTGTCTCCATATTTTTGAAAGTTAAAGAAGTCTCAGATTTAATCTGTTTAATATCATAAAAACCTACCTAAAATGTAGAATGATTATTGTTTAGCTTGTAGATTTAATTTTATAATTCACAATGTCAGAAAATAATTTACTGCTGCTTCTGTGTAGAAGGTGAATACTGCTGCTTCTGTGTAGAAGGTGAACTTTAAGCATCTCCCACATGGGGGTGCTCCAACACCAGTTAATATTGCAGCTATCAGTGTTATAATAAGTAAAGACAGTTTAGTATTAATTATATGATAGGTGATTCTTAATGGAGCATGTTTTTAAAAGCTGTTATTTGAAATTAGGAGTTTTTAATATTACTAAAATATTAAAATATTCATACTTGAAAATTTCTACAATTACAGAGCAAATAATTAGTAATAGTCATTTATTTGTATTCCATTTTGAGAACATTTGAGAATAGTTTTCTTTAAATTTTTAATATTTTTCCTTCTCATGATAAGGTTCCATCATTTCTTAGGAAGTAAAGCAATGGAAAATACATCTCATCATTAAATTACAGTGCTTTGAACGATGTTGTGTTCTTTGCTTTCATTCTCAGAAAACATCCAGTACAGACCTTTCTGATATCCCTGCTCTCCCTGCAAATCCTATTCCTGTTATCAAGAATTCAATAAAACTGAGATTGAATCGGTAAAAACAACCTCAGGGGTCCATAAACAATATCTGCCAACTCAACCTGTTGTCTTCAAATGCTAAAAAAAGGAGAATGGAGGGTACAAGACTAGACATGACTGAAAAATGGATTTGGGTTTTTTTGGTGACCTCCCTTACTGGGCTAATCAGCACTTGATCGGAAGTCCAGGTTAGTATGTGAAGCCAGGAGTACTATTATTATTGTGTTAGCAACAGTTGCATTAACAATTTCAAAAAAATTACTGCCTTTATAAAAAACAAAAACAAAAAAAAAAAACCCACCTCAAGCTATGTTTGTATCCATAATTTACATCTGGATTGGGTTTACGTTTGCATTGTTTGGAAAATTTGCAAACTGGCATAAGAATTACTTATTCTGATGATGCACTTTTATGTATTTTTTATTAGAAAGTAGAACTAATTTTAGATTTTCAGCTTGATGGATTTTCATTTTTTCTGAAGAATTTCCTTTAGTCTTCAAATTGGATACCATTGTGCAGTGGTGTACTGTTATACTTCAGAGAAAGGATAAGAGTACATCTAGTTCAGTCTTTATAAGGTAGCTGTAACCTTTAAAAATGAAATGTCAACTCTAGGGTACATTTGACATTGAAAGAATAATTAGGAAATATTTGGTTTTGATGGGGTCATGATTAAGAAATGATATATTGGTTTTATTTATAGAATTATTTTATAGTGCATACAAATCAGCGATCAGCCAGCAAATATTTTTCTTTGAGCTATAGAAGCTCTGTATTCTTTTGCCTTCATTGTCTTCTAAACAAACAAACAAAAAAACTTTATGCACCTCCCCTTCTCACATTTTCTTCTTTTTTTGCTTATATGCACGAGGCAGGACTTATTTCCTAAGAAACAAAATGCCAGTATTTTTTTAAGCCATGTTGTAAAACCAATGACCCTGTGACCATATGGCACAGAACACTTAAATTTTGGTCCCATGGCTGAAACTTAAGGGTGACTAAAAGTAATGCCTGTGAAACATGATATCTATCTTGGATGGCCATTTGATCTCTAAATAAGAGGAATTTTGTACACTCCACAGAACTAGTATCTGTAGTAAAATTGATTTTCAATTTTAAACATGTGAGCAAAAAGGCATTTTCTCCAGGATTTTAAAAATAATTTTTATTTTTAAATGGTTTACCAAAGTTTGTCAGTGAATTTTACATATGAAAGCATTTTAAAAATCATTTCTAATAAGCACTTGACATCTAATCAGTTCTCTACTCCTTTTTTATTTTATCAAAAGATTAGGAAGTTTTCTTGAAAGAAGATTATTTCTCATAATTAAGCAGCAAAATATCTATCTTTACAAAATAGGAGGGATACCAAATGTTGGTAAACTTACACTCTTTCTTAATCTGGACAAAGTAAGGCTAACAGATTTTTCTGATGAGCATGTTTATGAATCCTCCATTGTGCTCCATTCTATCACATGTGCATTTTTCATGTTAAACTGCAATTACTTAAACTCTTCCCCATCCTTCTAAATTAATTTTCTGAAGTTGGAGTGTAGTATTTCCCCCTTTAGGCTATGCATTAATTGAGGCTTTCTTTTCACCATGATTTTGTGATGTCTAGTACACAATCTTTCTACTTCCCACATCGTGCTCTGCACAGTCACCTTGCCCTTCCTCCACCACCTATGAGAAAAGATGGTCATACTAACAGATGAAGTGTACAAGGTGTCTGTGTGTTTTGTGTAGCTTCAGAGTTAGATTGAAATTACCAGGCACAGATTTAGTCTTGTCATTTTGTTTACGCTTTGGGGAAAACAATTCAGTTTATTAAACGTTTCATGTAACTGCACCCAAGTTTTGCCAAGCTGGAAACTTGGATCTTTTCTGTGTAGTGAGTTTTTAATTCTAGTTTTCATAACCTGGAGATCAGACTGTTGCTTTCGCATGATGTATGTAGTGTCTCATGACTGGAGTTTGCTTTGTTTTATAGTATCTGTACTCCTTGTATTTTTCAAGAGCTATTTTGTAAACAGATGATGTATTTCTCCATTGAAAACACAATAAAAAAAAAAACAGCACAATCCCTTAGTTGGCTGATTTCTTTTGACTATTCTGGTTTTTTTTTAAGTGACTTAATTTGTTTTCTTTAGAAGTTTATAATATGGCTCTAAGTAAAGATTGGCAAAAGAATTTATTTTGGTTACATTGGGAAAGATTTGTTTCTGGTTAACCTAAGGCATTAGCAGTATAATATTTATATCACATGATAATCAAGTATTTTTTATATAATTGGCCTTTAGGGAGGAAAACATGAATATAGTTTACTCACTTTTAGGTATTTCACCCTCTAAAATATTTATTTTGTGTCTGTAAACACTGTAAGTTATGTATTCTGTGCATGTGGACAGTGTACTTCCTTTTCAAAGCTATTGGGTTTCAAAGCATTCGGCACTTTATCTCTGATGTCAGCAGGTGGCACTGTTGTTTTTCAGTGAATTTAGAATTTTAATCCTCAACCAGCCAGGATTCTGTTTCTTATTTTACTAAATCCAAATCAGATACTGTTTTTCTTAAGTCCCTAAATGCTCGACATAGCATGCTTAACTCATAGGAGTGAACTGCTTTTTATATTTGATGACCAGCTCTTGCAGATCGTACGTGTTTTTAGTGAGGGGATGATTGGTTTTTTCTATGTCAAAACCCATTATTTTAAGGGACATGTAGTTGTCCATTATATAAAAATTCATGACTGTAATATAGGACAGCTTTTTTAATAAAAGTAAAATTTAACTGTTGATACTATTCATTAAAAGGGAAAGCATTATAAAAATTTACCCTTGACTTTAGTGTTAAGATGAGCAGAAATTAATCTTGCCATACTTCAAATCTACCTTGATAGACACCTAGACATGGGACTAGATACCATACTTTCTGAGTTTTATCACCCACATGGTCTTTTGACATTTCATGTATCTTGCTGATTTAGCAAAATAATAATTTAAAGTTGTGTGTTTTGTGGCTCTAGATACGTTCTGAAATAAAGTTTTTCTAATTAATGCCTCTTTTTTTTTCTCCACACAGAAAAATGTTTTAGAGCTCTGCGTAGTATTAATTCTGGCTGCATTCAGGGTGGCAATAAATGATCAGCAGCTCCAAGTAGTAATTGATATATGAAAGGATAAATCATTAATACACAAAACTTATAGACTGAACTCTGGAAGTATTAACTGTTAGTGCATTTAAGTGCACGTAAAGATAAATTGTTTACCTAAAAAGACATTGAATGGTTCTTTCGATACACTTTTGCTATTTTAATTATAATAAAAATCAATAGTACAAGGAAAATTAGTTGCCTTTTAGCCTGAATTTTATGTTTCATTTTGTTTTTTAGTTGCCACATTATTCTTCAGTTAGCAATTCTAAGTCACAAATGGATGCTCTATGCTATCTTATCTCAAACCTAAACTTGGTAAATGAAGTATTAGGTTATGTTTTATAATAAACATGACCTTTAGTCATATTTGTGTACCTTTTTTCCCTTATACTTGCAGAATCAGTTCTTCCTTTATTCTTACAGATTTAAAAATTCTTGTTACATTTTATATAGCTTTCCTGGCACCAAGTGAGAAAGATGGTATCAATATTTTTGAGCCCTATATTTTAGAAGTGGTTGTACTTCATTCCAGAAGTGATTTCATATACTTGGGAAATCATTTCAACTTCTGGTTTTCTTCCTCAGAGCCATGGTTTTGTCTCAGTATTCTAGGAACATCATTGCAACTGATCAAAACACTCAAGTATTTTGTTGAAGGGATAGAATTTAAAGTACATTTTTTCTTTTTTTTAATATCTCCTCTCCCATCTGTGATGATTGGGCCTTTCCTTGAAAGGGTAGAAGTAAGATTATGCTTAATTTTCTATTTCACAAACCCCGCATGTGTGTGTGGATGGTTGTAGTTTTAATTATTGTGGGTTTTTCCCCCTTCCAATTATCTTTTAATATCCTTCCTACTTCAATCTAGCTAAAATTATCTACAAAGGGTACAGTATTGTTTAGAGTATAGAGTTTACTGTTTAAAATGTAAACTTTCATACTTTAAGAGCTTGCAAACATTTTCTTTCTGGTTTGCGTATCTTCAGATTCTATCCTGATGATGGGAAATATAACTACTCAAATAATCTAAAGACCTCTGTGTGTTTTAGTTTTAATGAAAGCCTTATACTTTTTGCTTTGACATTTCTAAGGTACCTTCCAGCTTAGAGTTTTTATTTGTGTTGTTAATTCACACTCATGTCACTGGGTTCCAGAATGGTTTGGGGAAAGCTCAGTATGTTTTGTGTTTGTTTTCCATTGTGTAGTAAATAATGGGAGCTTGAACTTTGGGTCTTAGCAGAGCACAGGCATTATTTCCCTAAGACAGATGATAGCAAAATGCATAATTCTTTAGAAACATTTTATAAAGTTTTCCCTATAGTAATTGAATAATTAGTACACATTTGGTCAATATGTTTTTTCAAGTAAATCAGTAGATTGAAATACAAAACAGAGTAGAAAAAATACTAAGAATGCTGACTTATGCCAGATTTTATTCTTGGGCTTGTTACAATGTAATTAACACTTAAAAATTATAAAGTCTCACCTAGTCTACTATATATATCCCAATAATTTGGAACTATCCAAATAGTATGCTCAGTTTTTACCTAACCTCAGTTTAAAAAATTTTAACTTACTCTTCTGATTATGACCTGTTTTTTAAATCTAAGTCTCTTAAAAATATTTCACAAGACTTTTATAAGCATTTCCTTTAATTAATTTGTAAGGTGTTATTTTTTGATCCAACAGATTTCATGCTGAAAATATGTATTTTGAATAATTCAAACATTGCAGTTTTATGAGTTTATTACAGCTCATTGCAGACATTTATCTCAGTCTTCTGTGTTTTCTAATAATATTATGTAGTCCTAAAATAGTCAAAACTTTTGGAGGTTTTTGGTGGGTATAATACTGTTTTTGCTCTAAGAACTCTTCTGGAAGTTCAAAATGATGTTATTTCTGGGAGTAAAACCATCTCTGTGCCACTGCTGTGCCCCTGTTAATCCCCATCCTTACACACAAAAGTGGGTGTTCGGGTTCTTTTCAGATTTTAGGCATGAGATTTGGTGTATGTATTTTAATATAATAATGTAAAATGTCCCAACTCTTATGTGCTTGTTCCTTGTGGATGCTGTCTCTCTCTTGGCACAACACCCTCCTTACAAACTTTCACACTGTGTGATGCCTGGCGCTATGTGATTTCCAGAAATCTGGCATGAGAACTGGTCCTTGTTTGCGTTTTCTGACTGCAGTGGAGCTGTTAATAAAGAGATTGATGATAAAGTTGTTGAAAAGAGACAGTTGGGCAGAACTGCTCCCCATGAGTGACAGAGGGCATGATCTGCCTTCACAGCCAAGAAAGTTGCCCCCAGCAGAGAACCGACCGTGCCTGGACACTGTGCCAAGACTGTTAGAAGGAGCTTTCCTGCACTATTAGGCTACTACATCTCTATTTTAGACTTCACATTACCATTTTTAACCTTAAGTTCATGGGGTGCTCAGAACAAATATTCTTATATTTGCAAATACAGCACACATTTTCAAACTGTAAAATATTTTTGCAAATTTCTTTAAAGCATGTCATCCTAATTTGGTTTAGTAAAATTAAGTTTTATCTTGAAAGTATCACTACAGTTTTTATACAGGCCTGCATTGCATTTTTTCTAGACAGCAGCTTAAAGTCTTAAGGACTCAAATCTGACAGGCTCAAGAATAAGCATTGGCTGCCATAAACATTGGGTTATGGAATGCTCAATATTTCAGGCATAGTGACTGAAACTATTTTTTCATCTCATTGTTAGTGAGCTTAAGCTACTGGCATTCAGTTTAGCTGTTCTGTCTTTTGTGTGGTCTCCTAATAGTCCACAACAATTGTTGGTTCTATGATAATTTAAGGGTAACAGATTTTTCCTTAATTTTTAAACTGTTCTAGGTTACATTTTCCACTTCAGTTTTCAATTATAATAATTTATTACTTTTTTCTTTTCTTTCTTTTTCTTTTTTGATAGTGAATGGAGTCTTGTTATGTTGCAAAGTTGGTCTCAAACTCCTGGTCTTAAGCCTCTGCCTCCCAAAATGCTGGCCTGACTTCTCTTTTAAGGAAATTGCTGTATCATTATGGCCTTTGTCTCATTAAATGACCCAAATGAACACTTAGGTTTCTTAATTGTGAATGTTCTTATAATTAACTATCATCTTTGCTATCTGCCTGAATCACTGTTGAATAACTTTTTTAAAATTTTAATTAATTTTTAATTTTTTTGAGACTCATTCTCTTCCCCTTGGTAGATTTCCATGGCATCATAGCTCACAACAATCTCAAACTCTTGGCTCAAGCAATCTTTTTGACTCAGTCTCCTGAGTTGCTGTGACTATAGGCACCTGCTACAAAGCCAGGCTAGCTAGTTCTTCTATTTTTAGTAGAGACTGGGTCTTACTCTTCCTCAGGCTGTTCTGGAACTCCTGAGCTCGAGGGATCCACCCACTTCAGCTTCCCAGAGTGCTACGATTACAGGTGTGAGCCACCGCACCTGGCCAAAACATTCTTCTGTGAAGTTACCACTCAAGCTGTTCATCCTATTCATCTTGACGGCTATTTTATTACATCAGCTGAATTGCAACATTTAGCAAACCTTTCTATGTGCAATGGAAAGAATGCCTGTTTTCAAGTTGGAACTATATTCAGATCTCGGCTTTAGCACTTTTTAGCTATATGAATTAATAAACTGCATTTACCACATCTCTGAGGCTCGTGTTTTCAGTGGTCATGAATGTCTCTTTAGGATTGTGAGGATAAAAGGTAAGTAAAGACCCTCATACAGTGGCTCTGGTACTCCTGTGTCCTAGTTCTCTGTGCATTCACTCTTAAAGGCTTGTTGGCCTTAAAGTTCTAACAATTTCAGTCTTCCTCAGTTAGGTTAGCCTAAATGATCAATGGCAATTTGAACTTTGGCGCAAAGTAGGATTTAGGAAATCTAACTTTGGAAGGAGGTTTATTACTTGAGATTCCATTAAAGTTAGTGGCAGGTCACCATAATTGTGGATTTTGTTTGCAAAGAATTTGTTTTGTTTTTTTTCAGGCTAATACTGTTACCAGCTGGTTCTTTGAAATTTTGTATCTATTTGGTTAGTTTTAATACCCCATTGAAATTTCCCAGGTAATAGTGGGAAGAAGAAAAAGATAACTGATAAATGAAAGATGTAATGGTGTGAGAATGCCCCTTCCCTTACTGGATGTTGGACAGGGAAAAGGCAGTAAAAGCAAGAGGAGGAGGGAGAGAAGAGAAAGATACAGGGAGTATAGTTGAATTGGAGAGAGAAATTTCTTGTTATCATGACTGAATTACACAACTACCCGAGGAGTTGAATATGTTAAATAAGTCCTTTTTTTTTTTTTGCAGTTTTTGGCTGGGGCTGGGTTTGAACCCACCACCTCTGGCATATGGGGCTGGCACCCTACTCCTTTAAGCCACAGGTGCCATCCTAAATAAATTCTTCTGATCTGTGAAGTGATTATTGCGAAATCTTGGCCTTTCAGTTATACTCTAGTTTGCATGAAGTCTTAAGGCTTACGCTTCTTAAGCCTACCAGTGAAGCTACCACTAGTGTGTGTTAATGTTTGATTAATGTTGAGAAGTGAGCCTGATTTAGTGGTTAAAAGAAGTCCTGGCCTACAGAAGGCCAGATCCCCTCCTTCCCTACTGCAGGGACTAGTGACCATGGGCAAGCTTATACAACACTTCTTTCAATCTCTGAGCAAAATGTAAGTTATTCTTTAGATAATTCTTAGTTGGAACTTTATGTGTATTTGCGGGTAGATAGGACACAAATTTTTTTTCAGTGCTGGGTTAAGACTAATATGATTGGTCTTAGAGGGCAGGTACAAAGGTGAACTGCAAAGGAACACATGGCACACCGCTCCTGCTGTTTCTCAAAACTGCCTTCCTCCTGTGATATTTGGGCAGGACCAGAATGGGGAGAGAAAGATCTGGAGTGAGGCACAGCTCTCTTATTGTTTATCTTTTTAATTAATGTGGTTTGGGAGCAGACTGACCTCTTCATCAAAAAAATTTCTCTGCCTTAGTGCCAAGATAAATGCAGGGTGCAGCTTTTGAGGAGACAGCATGCCACATGCTTCTGGTGAGAATTCAAATGCAGTGAGTGAACTTGGGGAAAATTCCTGACAGTTGCTGTCTTTGAGTGTGTCTGATAGGTGTCAGGCAGTACATCTAATTGTTACAGCAATCTATGAGGTCGATTTGACGTCGTAAATGGTGCCGTCATTTACTGATGAAGAAACAAGTTTAGTTTGGCAAAGTACTTTGCCCAAAGTCACGCAGTAAATTCGATTTCATTCAGGTTCTGTTGTGCTATAAAACGTTATCCCAAAATAGAGGACCTGTGATACCCCACTCTAGTGTTGCCTCTTAGTGCATCTCATTGGTTATTAACATTGGGAAGGGCATAATAACTAGGCTTTTTGCATATACTTCTACTTTTAGAACAGCTAAAATGCACTTCTGCTATTTGGATGCTCTTAAAACTAGACTGCCAGAGGTGAGTAGAAGAGATTTGCAAAGACTGGTAGTGAATGGCTGAGAGGAGACAGGCTCAGCAAGACCATTAGTAATGGAAAGTTCAGGCCCTGTCTAGTTAGGGGCAAACTCACCTATTCACATCTAACTCAACAATAGGTTGCCTAAAACGTAAATGTTTATAAAAATGTAATTTTGCAGACTTGTTTTGATGGTTGCTCTTTAAGAAATTTCCATCTTAGAAATGTTTTTTAAGCCAATTAGAAGAGTCCTTAAAAGAAATGCTAAAAATCTTTAAACCATTCAAGAGCAGAGCAAGTAAGAAATACGAACAAAAATACCTTAGAGATTGCTCAGAAGGAGAAGGTTATAATCTATTAAGTTACATAATATTTAAAATGTCATGAATGTGGTGTCTAAAATGTTAATTGTGGATATGTCATTTGGTAGTTTCAATATTAGGTGAATTGGTTTTAGGCAAATTTGGTGCTATCTTGAATTTGTTAATGTAAATTTTTTTCCTGATTGTAGTAATACATATTCAGTGTAATACTTGAAAAATATAGAAGGGTATAGGGGGAAAAATTAAAACACCTGTAATCCTACCTTTCAGATTTAGTTTTTAAAATGTATATTTTGTCTTTCATACTGCCCCCCCTTTTTAAACATACTTGAAGTCATACTAGGTAACCAATTTTTTATCAAGCATTTTCTGTGAAGATTGCTGTGGCTTTTGAATAAGTAACTCAAGAATATCCTGTGTGTACTTCCACAAACTGATGATTATCCTTTAGATTATGGTCTTAGGACTTGGAGAAACTTGGAGCTACCTGGACCCAGGAGTGGTGCTGAGGTGAAAGACTCCTGACTTGCCAGGAAAGGACTGAGTTACAGAGGCTCACTGCAGTGACTGGCTTTAAGTGAATACCTCTATCATCAAGTTGGAAAAAAAGACTACCAGAAATTCTTGTAATTCTGCTGGGGTGGCTCTTCTGACTCCTGTGAGGATTCATTCATTCGACAAATGATCATTGATTCCCCATCACAGGCCCATGCTGTTAACAGTGGGAAAGAAAAAGGCATGAAAGGAGAGGGAGCTGAGACTCAACTGAATGTCCACAGTGTGCTAGGCACTTTAGGGCACTCTGAGTGGTGTCACATTTAGCTGCCATGGCAGTGGCCTGTGGTAGCTAAGAAGTAGTGGGATCTGCAATTAGTTGTGCCTTTCTGGCCCTCTTCATTTTAAGACGCTGGCTTATTTTTTCAATGGTTATGGAGAGGCCCTGGCTAAATACATGGGGAACAAAGTTTACAGAATCTTAGGTAGTTCACATGGGTAAGGATGCTTGACAAAGCATGTGAATTAGAAATCAGTAAAGGGTTCTGAAGGAGAATTAACAGTACTTCCAGAGGGGCTGGACCTCCCTTTTATACTGGACAATCTTTGGCCTGAAAAATTAACCAGGTGCAAAGAGAGTGAGCAGCACTTTCCTGAAGCTGTAACATGCATGGTGACTGCGGAGGAACAGGAAGTTTCCAGAGTTTCTGAAGCTTAGTGAACGGGAACTGAGGTTGAGGGAGACGTAAATGCTGAGACATGTTATACTGTGATAATTTGAGGCCTGGAAGTGCCCAGGCAGAAAGCATTTGACATTTGTTGGGTAATTTGGTGACGATCATGAAGACTGAACAAGAGTGTGCAGGAGCAGGAGACGCATTCTAAGCAAAGCATAGGCCCAGATGGACATAGATGGCAGGGTCTGAGAACAAAGCAGCAAAGCTAGTGGGTGATGCAGGATGAAGCGTTTGTGGTAAGTTAACCCAAAGGAGGTGTGACAGCTCTATCGTGGAGGGTCTTGAGGGTTAAAACAGCTCAGTATGACCAAGACCTGGTCCAAACTCCTAGTGGTAATACAAGCTAAGAGGGAGGGAAAGGTGCACACACAATAAGACGACGTGGGGGTCCTCTCACTCTCCACCTATTCCTGCCTCCAAACCACTTAAGCCTGTTTAGGATCAGTGAGTGGCCAGTAGAAAAAATCCTTTGCCGGTGACCAGCCGTTAGTCCTGTACTGGAGGTTTTCATGCTCAGACTTTTGCTCTTAAACCTATCTTTGTTCCACATCTGACTTCAGGCCCTTTACCTTGCTCCTTGCTCATCCATACTACTTGACAGTGATTTAATACTCTGATTTTCTCTTGCTCACTCAGCCTCCTGTTAATATGGATGTTTTGGATCAAAGTGCCCTGCCCTGTAAGGCATAGCACCAATCTTTTGAGTGCCTGGCTTGCACCCATTGTTTCATGGACTCCATCTCATTTGATCCTGTCAGGAACCCCATGAGGGTAGATAAAGTATTCCTCAATATGAGTGGAGTGGGACATTTCAAGACCTACAGTGGATGACTGGAACCAGTGATAGTGCCAAACCCTACTACGTACTGTGTTATTTTTCTGATCTGATAACCAAGATGGCTGCTTAGTGACTCGTGGGTAGGCAGCATCTGCAGTGTGGAAATGCTGGACTAAAGGATGATTTATGGGGGAGGGGATGGAGTGGGATGGTGCAAGATTTCATCACCCCTTTAGAACTGTTGTCAATGTAAAACTTAAGAGTTGTTTGTTTCTGGAATTTTCCATTTAATATTTTTGGGCTGTGGACAACTGGAACCACAGAAAGGGAAACCATGGATAAGGGAGATTACAGAACTACAAATTTCAAGGTCTTTTTTTTTTTTTTTTTTTTTTTTTGAGACAGAGCCTCAAGCTATCCCCCTGGGTAGAGTGCCATGGCATCACAGCTCATAGCAACCTCCAACTCCTGGTCTCAAGCTAGTCTCCTGCCTCCGCCTCCCAAGTAGCTGGGACCACAGGCGCCCACCACAACGCCCGGCCATTTTTTGGTTGCAGCCATCATTGTTGTTTGGTGGGCCCAGGCTGGGGATTCGAACCTGCCACCTTAGGTGTAGGTGGCTGGCGCCTTAGCCCATTGAGCCACAGGCGCCGAGCCAATTTCAAGGTCTTAATGAGGAATTTTGTTACTTCAGAGAGCTAGAGTGCTTGCCTAGTTGTAGAGCCATAACAGCAGGATAACACCAGGCTTCACTCCCCCTAGCTCTGCTACTCCTTCACTCCCACCCTGTGCCTCGGCTACTTTGCTATGACCCTTGGGATGGTGCTAGTAGCACTTTTCTCCTGCCTGCCGCAGGCCCCAGTTCCCTGAAACAAGTGCATCGGGCCTGTAAGTTGGCTAAGAGGGATTAATATGTCACAAGCCAGCAGAAGATGTAAGTGGTGTGCCCTGTCCATTCTGACACAGGTGGGGCTCCGTCCTTCAATAGAGTCCTCCCCCCAAAACTTTACTCTGATACCCATCATTGTGGGAGCATCAGCTTTGCTGAGCTGGGTATTTATCAGTTATTAAGTGTAGAAACAGCCTTTCATGTCTTCACTGATACACATAGTCTCCCCACTATTTGACCTCACCACCATCTCCCAGCCACTAGCCCACAGCCCCTTTGGGTCCCAGGCTCTGCTCTTTGCTCTCTCTCCCTGGCATGCTGCTGACTGACCTCCAGTCCCCATACCCAATAGAAAAGCCTCCTATTAGAGAGGGATTCCTCTCCCCTGAATTTTGGAGGCACAGTGAGAGGCATTTACACTCACCATTGGTGGGACATGATAGAGATGCTGTAGTTTTAACAAAATGGCACCCCTGTCCCAAGCTAAACAGGGAAGCGCCCATTCTTTGGATGCTGCTTGTCTATCTTGTTCTAATTACAGACTTTGCTGAAGGCTGAAGGGGAGGGTAGAGTAGTGAACAACAATAAATATCTCAGCCAGGAGAGGAGTTTTGAAAGGAGGCGACTAGAGTAGGGGGTGGGGCAAGAAGAGGAGAAATGAGGACAAATCTTTGGGAACCTTTGGTAGGAGGCTGCAGGAGTGTGGCTCCCGGGTGAGGCTCATGCACCTTATGGCCCCTTCATCCTCAAGAACACAGCAGGGAAGGGGTGTGTGCACTGTCCTTCCCACCCCTAAAAAGCGGCAGTCCTTAGGGCCCCAGCCTGGCTTTGTGACTGAGAATCTGGGAACCTGGGTCCTTGGGGACCAGGTGTGAGCAATCTCCCTGGGAGTTGGATTGCTCTCCCATGGCAGCCTGGCCTGGAATGTGCAGTGACACATGTAACATTGCTTCATTGCTTTCTTCCTCTTTGCCCAGTTATGCTCTGTGTTAGGCTCTGCTCTTGGTTTTGCACTAGAGGGGTGGCATCTTTTCCCTGGAGGCCTGGAGCAGCAGGGAGGAAGAAGAGGTGTAAGCAGGGCACAACCATCTGCAGAAGGCTTATTGACTCACTCAGTACCGCCTGAGTCCCAAGTGCCTGACCTGAGCTCTGGGTGTGTAGGAGTAGGCCAGAGCATGTTCCCTATCCAGTTGGCCGCTGCATGCTCTTCTGTGTGCTTAGAAGTACTTGCTCCACCTCCTCACTAGCCAAACCTGTTGTGTCTGGCTGGGTGGAACTTAGATACTGTTTTTTGCATGGTTTTCCTCCTAACCCCTCAGGCTGAGTTAGGTCTTCACTCCCTCTCTTTGGACTGTGTAGCAGAAAACAAAAAACAAAAAATCTCTACTCCCAGAGTATTCCGTGACTAAACCTCTTAGCACCTGACATACTGTGTTGTTACTCTACCTGGTAACAGCTCTTGGAAGGCTGAGACCATATCTTGATGCAGTTCTGTAGCCATAGTGCATGAAATATGATAGATGCTTGACAGCGTAAGTTGGGTGAATGAAGGACTTGACCAAATTCTGGCCTGAGGCACTCCTGATGAAATAGTAGCAAATGTTTACTAAGGCTTCATGTAGTAGTCATTGTTCTAAATGCCTTACGTGGATGATCCTATTGGATCCTCCCAACAGTCCTTTGAAGTAGATATTACAGTTCCCATTTGATAGATGATGAAACTAAGGCACAGGAAATTTACATGTTCAAGGACCCCCTCATACTTTGTAGATGGTGGGACCAGTTGCTATGATGGGAATGTTTAAGATGATGGGCCAGAGAAGAGAGGCACCTGGCTCTGTGGTAGGCACTATTTGGCACTTTCCACATCTCTCATCCTGTTCTCAAAATAGTCTTGTGTTAGTAGTGTTGTTACCTGGAATTTAAGAATTCAGAGTCAGTGACTTGTCCAAAGGGCACCAGCTGGGAAGCCATGGAGTCAGGATTCTAACCCTAAGACCTCTCCAAAGTAGACCCACTGTAAAGAGAGGACTCTTGGGTCTTGTAGCTTGAATGCCAAAGGGGCCCCTCAAGGCAGAAGCTGCGTCTGCCTGTGGTCTCTACCACCTTATTGGAAAGAGACTCTGACATGACAATTCTTTTTATATATATACATATATATGTATGTATATACACACATTTTTCTTTATTCTTTTTTGCAGTTTTTTGGCCGGGGCTGGGTTTGAACCTGCCATCCTTAGCATATGGGGCTGGCACCCTACTCCTTGAGCCACAGGCACCGCCCCTGACCTGACAATTCTTATTGTCATTTACTGAATAAACCATGACAGGGAGCCCAGCTAATGGGGATGCAGTTGGTAGCTAGAAGATAACTCACAGATTTCAGGGGTCACTGTCACAGTCCTTTCCTTGGATTAGGACTAATTGCTGGTTACCTGAAGTCTTCCAGTCCATTGCCTCCCTGGCAATGGCAGGTTTTGTGGAATACAACAGCCAAGGCTAAAGCAGTTAGTGTTGCCAAAGCAACTGTAGCATAGGGTGGGACCATTGGTGGTAAAGGAAATTAAGCCATAACTTATGGAATTTGAAGAAACCAATCTTGGCCTATATTTCATTTTTATAAAAAAAAAATGAATATGCTATCACTGTCCTAATTCTCATTTCTTTAAATGGATGCTAAGAACATTCAAGGGAGAGCAATGCCAAATTCACATGCAGCTTTAACAGTTTGTCCTTCCGAGGAGCACAGGCTGATTTTAGAGTAATTCCTGTGATCATCACAAATGGAGTTGGCGTTAAAAGGGTGAAGGAAAGATTCAAGGAGGACAATCCATGCTGCAAGTGAAAGCTTATTTGGAAGTCTGACTGGCAGCTACTCCATCCCTCTAGAACTCAGCCCTGAATCTCTGAACTGAGCATTAAGTGGAAAAGGCTTCCAGTCTCTGGGAAGAAACATCACACAGCCCATGCACCACGTGGGCCCCACCCTCTGAAGGTGCACAGCAAGGATCTTCATGGTTATCTCATATATTATTTGTGGCTAACACCTGAGCTTATATATCTCTTTCATGTGCTCAGCAGATTATCCTAGAGGCATTTAACTTCAGCTGTACACACCAAATATGACAATAAACATCATATACCTGATTCCCTTTATTCCTCACAAAAAAATAGGTCTTAGTTGTATTTATTTTACAGATTTAGGAAACTAGATCAGAGAAGAGGTGTCTAGCTTTGTAGGTGGCATATGTCTGGTGTAGATAGCTGCTTTGCTGATCGATTTGTTAATTGTGTGTGGCCAGGTGAAGGGGTGGCGGGTGGGGCACAGGAAATCTGTTTTTTGGGCCTCAGTTGACTTTTTTTTTTTTTTTTTTTTTATATTGAGCCTCAAGCTGTCCCCCTGGGTAGAGTGCCATGCCTCACAGCTCATAGCAACCTCCAACTCCTGGGCTCAAGCGAGTCTCCTGCCTCCGCCTCCCAAGTAGCTGGGACCACAGGTGCCTGCTACAACACCCGGCCATTTTTTGGTTGCAGCCATCATTGTTGTTTGGCGGGCCTGAGCTGGGGATTCGAACCCTCCACCTTAGGTGTATGTGGCTGGCGCCTTAGCCAATTGAACCACAGGCGCCAAGCCCTCAGTTGACTTTTTAAAAGATGCACACTCTGATCCACTGGAGCTGTGTCCAGCCAGAGGAAGAGAAACTCTATTGATATACACAGACTGGTGAGGTTTCTGTATAACATTTTTCCTGGAAAACCTTAAGGAAGACTTGGGAAGAAGAGCTCAAGAATGAGGTTGAAAGGAAGAAGCGCTCCAGAGTGTAGCTTGCTGGGCAGTGGACCACTCCTTCACTGATCCTGTGACTCCTTTTCTTTTCTTTTTTTTGGAGACAGAGTCTCACTTTGTTGCTCTGGGTAGAGTGCTGCAGCATCACAGCTCATAGCAACCTCTAACTCTTGGGCTTAAGTGATTCTCTTGCCTCAGCCTCCCAAGTAGCTGGGACTACAGGCGCCTGCCACAACGCCTGGCTATTTTTTTTTTAGTTGTAGTTGTGGTTGTTTAGTTGTAGTTGTAGTTGTGGCAGCCCGGGCTGGATTCAAACCTGCCATCACTGGTGTATGTGGCTGGCGCCCTAGCTGCTGAGCTACAGGTGCCAACCCTGTGACTTCTGAAGACATCTGAGACAATCTCTGCCTCGCCTGATTCTGGCCCAAATGTGGCATGTAGTAATTGTTTATTCATATGACTTTCTCCTTGAAGACACAGTGTGGCCTATCTTTCAAATTCTTTTTTTTTTCTTTGAGACAGAGTCTTACTATGTCACCCTCCGTAGAGTGCAGTGATGTCACAGTTCACAGCAACCTTAAAGTCTTGAGCTAAAGTGATTCTCTTGCCTCAGCTTCGCAAGTAGCTGGGACTAAAGGTGCCCGCCTCAACGCCCAGCTATTTTTTTTTTGTAGTTGTCATTGTTGTTTAGCAGGCACAGGCTGGGTTCGAACCTGCCACCCTGGTGTATGTGGCCGGCACCCTAACCACTGAGTTGTGGGCACCAAGCCGTGATCCCACATTCTTATTCCATGTTGTTTTGTGCTTTTTGTAAGTGTTTTTAATAGTAGTAGCTGGTCTTTTTATGCCCAGATAGTATGTATACATCTTGAAGTTCTGCTCTTTCCACAGAAAGTCTACGCCTTAGACTTTTTCTCCACCCAGCCTTGACGTGACAGACATGCTAAGGAGCTCCTGGATCTTCCTTGATCTTTATGAACAAAAATGAAAATTAAACACAAGCTGTATTTCCATATGAACGAAAAAATTACAACTGGGTGTTTCCTGACAAATTATTAATCCTCTCTGGGCCTCAGTGTTTCTATCAATAAAAAAAAAAGGCCATTAGACCTTGGAGGAACTTAGGGCTCCAAGCCCCTTTTGGTTGTACATCTCCTCTTTGAGAATATTTTTCCCTCTGAACACTGGGATTTGATAAAGCCTTGGTCTCACCTGGGTTCCAGTGGCTTCTTCCCCACCCAGCCCTTCCCTGCCAGCACTCCCCACCTCCTCGTGCTACACTCACCTTTCTTTGTTGCTCTGGAAGAGAAGAATTGGCTTTTCCTGGCTTCTCAGAAAAGTCCTAGTGAATACAGATACTGCCTCGTTTGCATATTAGCACTGGTGCCAGGCTGAGCCCAGCTGTGTGGAACGTAAGGTGAAATATAGATTCCTCCAACCTGGCCACGGCTTCTCCACGCGGCTAATCGAAAAGCCTTCTGAGTGGGCTCCCATCGCATATTTATAAGCTCTCCTTTGACTATGGGGTGGGTGGAGGGCAATCTTACTCCCTTTTTAACTGTGTCTCTTTGTGCTTCTTTGGGTTTCCTTCAGGGTTAATAGGCCATCTGGGCTAAATAGCTATTTGAAGTGAATCGGCCAGGCCCTCAAGGGGCCTCTTGGGAATCCTGACCCTGAACCTACCCTCTTGCCCACCCGCTCATCATGGCAGCAGGAGCCTAGAATCAGGCTGCAGGGTTCCATCACCTCCAGCTGTTTATCTGGTGTCTGAGATCCTGTTGCCTCTGCGCCTGGTCCCTCAGTCCCTTCAATCCTCCAGACTCCCACACTTACCGTTCAGCTCCTAAAGGGGCCTTCACACCTGCACCTGCTGTCTCTTCTGCCCTTTCTCTGTGCACTTCTGGGGAGGGAAGGAAGGGTGCAGAGAGGAGGATCCAGAGTCCCCCTTACACACACCTGCAATGTCCCAGTGGACCCTGGAGCCTCTGCCCACTGCCTGCACAGTGGATGCTGGATGAAGAAGGCCCAGGGCCAATGCACTTTTAACTCCTTTTAAAAACTTGATGAATCTTGGGCGGCGCCTGAGGCTCAAAGGAGTAGGGTGCTGGCCCCATATGCTGGAGGTGGCAGGTTCAAACCCAGCTCTGGCCAAAAACTGCAAACAAAACAAAACAAACTTGATGAATCTTGCCACAGATGCAGCACCTTTAATGGAAACAACCAGAGAGAGGTTTTGCTAGTGCAGGTTTTTGTAGCTATTGCTGCTGCTGCCACTGAAGGCTCTCTCAGGAGCTAGCCTCTCTTATCTCCCCCACCCCACCCTCTGTGGAAATGGAGAAGAAGTTGGGCTGTGTATCTGCCAGGCAGCTTGGTCACACGGAGGCGGGGAGGCCGCCCCTGCAGCCCCCCCCCCACCCTGCCCTCCATCTGCCAGGTCTATTCAGCGCCCGCTCTTCTTCCACTCCTCGATCCGGATAGCTGGAAGAGCAGAGGGTCTAAATTGAGTTTATATAGCTTTCCCTGTATATATTTAGAGATAAGCAGTTCATTTAGGGATCAGGGCCTGCTTCTTGTCTATGCATCATTAAGCATACCACATCTGCTACTGAGCCAGCAATCAGCAGAATATTGAGAAAAGTTATAAAGAAATCTTTGCGTCAGTTCATTTCCATTCCCTACTCCCCATGTCCTGGCTCCCAGACTTCTGGGAGCAAGTGCAGGGGAGGAAACGGAGCCACGGCTGGCTGTCGGAGTCAAGCCTTGGGTGCTGGGAGCTGGCACTGGCCTCGGAGAACTCAACTTTGCCCTGCCACCTTCCCTAGGTGCGCATGCATGCATATGTAAGCACCCACAAGTGCCATGGGTGGGAGGTGCCTAGGAGATGATCCACAGACAAGCTGTGCATGAGTTCTCCATGGTGGCCCCACCAGGAAGGGCAGATTACCTGGTCAAGGGCTAAGTGACCCATGCAGTTCTGAGCACTGGTTGTGGTCAGAGGCCAGAGCTGGAGACCAGACTTTAGATGCCACCTTCCTGGGTGACCCTGACCAAGCCACTTCCCCTGTATTTCTCCTGGTCTGTAAAATGAGGGTGTTGATCCATGTGATCCTGTAAGGAGCAGGTGAGTAGTGCTGTGCTGAAGAGGTTCTCAGTAAACCCTGTTGAGATGCTGCTGCTGTGGCAAACGGTGCTCTCTGGTCCCCTGCTGCTTCCCTACCCAGCAAGGTCCCCTGGTCTTGGCTTTCCCAGGTTGGTGGCCAAGTGGGGTCCTTGGTTCTAGAGGCTCTGGGCTGAGAGTCAGGGTCCTGCAGATTCTTCCCAGGACAGCAGGTGAGTCTGCCTACCCTTTGGCTCCTGCAGAGAACAGTTCATTTCCATTTCTCCTGGCCCAGAGAACAGTCTCCTTGGCCCTCTCCCCCAGACCCCTGGTGAGCCTGGCCCATTTGGCCCCAGTGGGGCTGGTGGCTGGGTGGTTCGAGGCCCCTTGGTTGCCTCCCAGGGTCGTTGTCCTGCAGCATGACATGCAGCGGGTTAAACTGCAGGTGTCACTGTTAGCCCTGAAATGGGGGCTCCATGGGGGCGGCCCTTGGGCAGCTTACAAAGGACTCTTCCAGTTCAGCAGTGCCCCTCCTCTCTCACTGCCCCCTCCCTGCATGGACGTCACTCACCACAGCCTGGCCCCAAGAAGGCACCCTTTTTCATGAACCCTCCAAGGAAGGAAGGGTGCTGGAGGAGGTGTGCTTGCAGGGAGGCCAAGTGTAGCAGTGCAACCCTGTCCATGTAATCAGTTTCTGAGAGACTGAGGGGCCTGTGAGATGCGAGGTTGGGACCTTCCCCTTCCTCCCCTTCCCTAGACAGAAGAGGCCAAGAACTTTCTGCTTTATTGAGGAAGCTGCAAGGGAGGTGAGACCCAAATAAACATGAAGTGTTCATGCTCAGTTCCTCCTAGCTCAAATAGTGGCACCTGGCCCCCCTTATACACTGCCAACAATTTCAGGTTCAGGAATCGCAGATGATAAAAGCCTCCTTTTAAAAACCTATTTTTTAAAATTACCAGCTGGGTGGTGTTTTCCAGGGAATTTAACCCCAGAAACCACAGCACCTGGTCATCCTGTCCTACCCACTGGCTGGGAAATACCTGCCATCACTGAACCACTCCCAGGAAGCTGGAGCAGTCCTGGGCCAAGTGAATCTCCCCTGTTTCTCTTTGGGAGCCTTACTGATCCCCAACATCCTCTCCCTAATTTATTTTTCTCCCCGTTTAAATTCTGTATTTCATTCCGGACTGAGAAAGCTCCCAGACATGAAAAAAATATTATTTGCTGGAAGCAGGTTTGAAGGGGTTTCTACCTCTCTGGGAGCTGCAGGGGAAGGGGCTGCTGGGGCTCCAGGCTCCCTTTCCTTAATTTTTGTTTAAAGAGACCATAGAAGGGTGTGTATGTGTGTATGTATACACAAGCGTGAGTGCACGCGCGCGCGCGCGCACACACACACACATCGGTAGGTAGCTAAGGGGACGCACGGAATATTTTCAGACCTTAAAAAAAAGAAGGCGGAAAAATAAATTTTTGAATAAGAATGGTCCATGTACTGTGACCGCAGGGCAAATGCAAATGCCTGTTTTCAAACACAGACTCGTGAATTCTTATTAGGAGTTCGTGACTGCGCCTCCAAGCAGGACATTACATATTCATAAGTGTGAGGATCGAGGCTGCCCACTTCAGGTGTGGCCTTTGCAACACCCATGTCCCTTTAATCTTGGGGGAAGAAGACGAAGAAGAAACCATGACCAGCCACATTTGGTCTGTTTTCTTCAGTTGCTAAAGTGTTAAGGGAATAGGAGATAAAAAGATGCGTGCAGAAAAAGAAGCAGCCGCAGCGATGCTCCACAAAGATCTTTTTAGTGTCAACTTAAATGTACACAAATAGCGGATGATGATCTCTTTTATTGGACTAACATTTATCCAGTAATATCCACACACTTTTAAAACCATTGAGGCCTCCTCTTCAGGTGTTCATTTGAATAGAAATAGCTGAATGAGTGTTTTTATAATTGATCCCCTGAGAACTGAATGTCTAGTGCTGCATAACCAACATTTTCCCATTGCTGGGTTTTTTTTCCCCCCAAATTGCCACTCTGCAAAATTAGGATTTTGTACAGTTTTGATAAGAGAATTAACCTCCCACATGCCAAACTCAGTGAGTATGAGGGGCTTCGAAGGAGCTGGCCCAAGCCAGGTCAGCTTTGACACCAGCTCCCTTCTGGGGGCTAAGCGACTTCCTGATGTGAGGAAACCCCAGCGACCTGGTGGGAGGCGGGCCTGCTGGAGGTGGAGGGAGAGGAGGAGGCTTCTGCACACCCTGGAAGGTGCCTGGGACCCGGAATCCTGTGCTGGTGACTCTTCCTCCTGCACTTGCCAGAAACACTGGTTCATTCTGTGGGTCTGGGAGCCTCAGACCTTGAGGAAAACGGGAAAGATTGTCCTTTTCTTCCCTTCAAGGGCTTCTTTTTAGTTTTCCCTGTAGTTTTCTGATATGATAATTACATTTGCTCATTGTAGGACATTTAAAGAATAGGTAGCAGTAAAGTTGAAAATAAATGTAACTCCAAATCCTCCACTCAAAGCTAGGTACGGTTGTATTTCCTTTTTTTTTATTTGTGTGTATATGTGTGTATGTGTGTGTGCATAAAATTGGGATCATCTTGTACACGTACAGTTTTGTAACCTGTTTTTTTTCTGTCATTTGTACTATATACAAAGCTTCTCCCATGTCTTTCAGCATCGTTTGTCAGCATCAATTTGGTGGCTGCACACACAGCCATCAGATGGCTGTAGTTGAATGAATTTAATTACCCCTCTATTGATGGACAGTCAGGTGGGGAGCTTTCTTTTTTGACTATGTAAAAAGGAAATGTCAGTCTCTGGCCATTTTGTGGGAGGCTTACTTAAACCAGGGTAAAAAAGTTATTTATGAAAAGAAAAAATTCCCTTTACAGCCTAGGAGTGGAGTAGAAAGCAGTTTCTTGCCGCAGAAACTGACCAGTTAATGTGGCCTCAGGAAGACGAGCCACAGGGATCAGGGCTGGTGGGTGAGAAGCTGGAGGCAGCCGGTGGGTCTGCACTGCTCTTGCTTGGCGTGTCCTGGCATCGGGTATGCTGTCTTCACTGGCAGCGAACAGCGTACCACTCACCTAGTACCTGAGCTATGCTACCTGATGGGATTTCCTGAGGTGGAGCCCAGGGTGGTAGATTCAGCCACTGGGCACCACCACTAAGGATCCCAGCTCCTTGGCTTCCCCGCCACCCTCAGCTTAGCCTCAGGCTGACTCCTCACATGGAAACTGGCTGCCCAGTCCCAGTATTCAGGTACCATTAAGTTCAAAGGTGGCAAAGGAACTGTTCCTTTTAAAGGTTTTCTTTTATTTTTAATCAGCAAGGATAACCTTGGCCAGAAGCTCAGGCTTCTTCCAGCATCCAACTCCCCTTCTCTCCATGGGCTGGCAAGAATGAAGTCCATTCCCTCCGGTGGAGGCTGAGGCTGACAGTGATGCATTTTGTGCCCCCTAGCCCTTCTGGGTGTAGAATCCCCGGAGTCCCTGCACCTTGCCTCCCCTACGCCCCTTTTGACTGTAGGCATTGACCTCTCTATGCTACAGGCTTACCCAGACTCTAGAGCAGCCCACAGAGAGTGACCAGATGACAATTGTTTCCATCTCATCAGGGGTATCTGGGTCCTGGGATCCACTGTGAGACTCAGGCCAGCCTCACTGGTGGTCTTTCTAGATCCTACTGAGTGCCCCAGAAGCTACTCAGCCCTCTGTGCTCTGCTGTGTCCTTCTGCCCTCTCAGTTCCATCCTTCCTTCAACTGGAAACAATGTGTTCATTTTCCTAAAGAAAATCTGCAATTCACAGGCAGCTCATTTGGTCCACCCCAGGTCATGGGTGGACCCAGAGTGCTAAATGGCCAATCACAGCATCACAATCCTACATCAGTTTGGTAGCTCAATACCATGGGGATGGGCATGTGATCCAAAATTAGTCCAACAAGAATTGATCTCAGCATGTCTCCTGGGATTCAGGGGATCTTCAGAGATGTGCTTTCTTTCCCCTGGGTTCTCTGAGATGTGAGTCTGGAGCTAGTGGGTACCATCTTACCACCACAGGGGAGAGTTTGCCTGAGAATGAAGCCAACGCAGAGGGACACCAGATCCTGATGACATCGGTTGAACTTCTGGATCCAGCCATGTCTGAAGCAATCAATACTACCCCTGAGATTATATTTATAGAGGCCAACAATTTCCCTTTTCACATAAACCAGTTTAGGTGGGGTTTTGTTGCAACTAAGGAGTACTGATTAAAACCCCTATCCAATAGGCTTTTCTTCAAACCTAGGACCCCATGGTTATGCTTGGTAACTACCCACACTGCCCACCTGCTGCAACCATTATGCCCCTTCAGCTAGATAGGTCCACCACCACCCCCTACCCCCTGCCCCCTCCCCGGGCTGTCCTTCCATGTCTGCTGTTGAGGCAGGTCCGCACTGATCACTTTGCCACTTTCTTTAGGTGCCGAAAACCGAATGGCTGGCCACCTCTCCTGGGGTGGCTTCCTTCAGTGACCTTCTGTGCAGGATGGCTGCTTTCTGGATGCCTGTGAGTGGGCCTGGTGTCTTCTTTTGAGAAGTCGGCCAGAAGTGGGAAAGGCATTGTTTTCCCTCTCTTTGCATTGAGCCCTCCCTTCTGCCTGGGCTTTCACAACTCCAGGGGTAGTTTCCTGATAACTCCACCTGAAAATTTCCATAGCTCAGTTTCTGCTGTCTGAGTTGTCCCCTTGGGCCCCTCTAATAACTCGGCTCCTTCCCGAGGCCTGTGGACAGAGTCTGCCCCTGCCTGCATCACTGTCAACCATGGTCAGCACATTTCCTGTGTTCATCCTTCTTCACATATCCCCTCCCCAGCCTGCTAATCCCTGCGGATGTGTTCTGAGGGAGCCTTTGCAATTTTTGTCATCTCTGGGGTTGAGAAGAACCTGGTAACAAGGGACTTTCCTGCTAAAAGGCTGCATCTCCCATGTCCAGATGCTCCTGGGGCCAGAAGGGGAAGGAAGGAAGAAGGAAGGTGATGGGCAGGGAGGCAAAACTTCCCCAGAGGAGGCAGCTATTCTAGGCCAGCCTGGTGTCTCCATATGGGAATCAGCCCAGCATTTGCAGAAGTTATAATTTCTCAAGAGACACTGAAAATCTTTGCTTTTCTGTAGAATTTCCCATTTCTAAAAAGTGCCAGCAACAGAATAAAACAATTAAAAGTCTGTGAAGACCAAAACTTTCTCTGAGGGGCAGCACCTGTGCCTCAGTGAGTAGGGCGCCAGCCCCATATACCGAGGGTGGTGGGTTCAAACCCGGCCCCGGCCAAACTGCAACAATAAATAAATAAAAAGTATGTATTAAAAAAAGAAAAAACTTTCTCTGAGAGCACCAGGTATGTAACAGGGTGTCAGGCCACAAAGAGCAAGATTGCCTAGTGGACAGAGACCAGGCTGGGAACCCAGAAGCCTGCAGTCTGGGTTAGACGTTGAGCTTTGAGCTTTTATAGTGTCATTATGAAACAGAAAAGGACAAGCTATTTGTGTGATCCATTTTATAGGGAGGAAAACAGAGTTCAAATAACTTGCTCAGTAAATTCATACAACAAAGAAATAGGTAAAACTCAAAT
>CAUYQV010034202.1:0-21568 GCA_963574575.1 Galagoides demidoff | reverse complement strand
CATTAATGCACTTCTGGGGTACAGTGTGGGGTTTTCGCATGCAATCCGAAATACTTCCATCAAACTGATCAACACAGCCTTCATGTCATTTTCTCAGTTATAGTTTTAAAACATTCTGATTCTACTCTTAGAGAGTTTCACATGTACCCCTGTAAGAAATACCTCAAAAATGATCTGTCCATTCCCCCTCCTGAGGGATGTTTTCTAGCTGCTAGAAGTGGGACAAATGGGAAACATTTAACTGAAATTTGGGGTTTGAACAGATCCCAGAAAACCAAGAGCAAGAGCAGAGGGACCCATAATCCTGAGCTTGGAGCCATGGACTCCTGTCTTGGGTTATTTTTATTTGTTGATTGAATTTATTTAAGCCTGCCTCTTTCCAAAAAGGACTTTGAAATGACTGCCTGCTGCAGCCAGAGAAGTACATAAGAATTGAGGGAAATGGAATCCCCAGAAGTTCAAGGGCAGAAAGCTTGCTTGGCAAGGGTCTGGGTTCTTTGTGGAGTTCTCTACTCATTAGAGCATGTGGAAGTGGGACGCTAGCCAAGAGAGCCATCAGGACAGAGATATTACAGGGGAAGACTGGGAACAGAGGGGGAGAGGCAGTGAAAATAGAGGATGGGACAGGGGTTGGCCCAGGCAGTCGTCCCCTGAGATTCACTCCCTGTCAGTACAGACAGGAGCGGTGCAGATGGCACCTCCCAGGAAGGGAGGCGGCCCCACAGTGGTGGACGCTCCCCTACAGAGCAGGACCCTTTGCAGCGGGGGGTTTGAGTGCATTCCTCACCAATGTCCTCCTTCCTTCCAACCTAAACCTACAGTTTAAAGACACACTGGATTCCTAGAAAGGCCCCACTCACAACAGTTTTTAAAAAAACATCCGTGAGCAAGTCATAAAATTCTTGGCACCAAATAAACATTGTGCCTCATTGCCGGGCTCAGGCATACCTTTGACACATGAGTGACACGAATATTTCTCCCAAATTTCTAGATTCTCAAACAGACCTGGCACTGATGTTTCCCAAACAGAACACCTCGGAACCACAGAGTCCTTTCAGTGTGTTCCTTCCGCCCTTTTGTGTGGGGGAGTGCAACTGAATAAGGAGGCATCAGGTTTAGACTGCAAGCTGTTTTAGTTGGCGTGGGATCTCTTTGGGGGCTGATACTGTATGTTCTGGGGCTCTTCTGTCAGAGGCTCTGTGCATTAACAGTCAAGAGCCAGTGATGAGAGTCACATAGTCCTGATTTCTAAGAATTGCAGTGTCCATCTTTAATGTGGTTTTAATACAGAGGTAATGCTCATACAGCACTTTAAACGCCTGGCACACACAGTAAGTGCTCAGTAAGCATGGCTGTTGTTCTACCCCATCTTCAGAGCCTCTGGAGTTACAGATGTTGGAAGCATAGGCTTGCTTAGAAGGGTTGCACTTTCCAAGATGGTAATGGTTCTTACTCTGTTAGGAAGACACTGATCTGTTTGAGACTCCAATAAAAACTATGAATCTTCTCCCCAGAATAGTGTACACACGTGTGTGTGAAGGCACACTCACATGCACTTCTGCCTTCAACTTTGGGGATTTCATGGGACTCCGCCCCAGGCCTTACCCTTGGACTCCTCTCTGGGCTCCCAGTTTGGGTCAGCCTATTTGAGAGCTGAGATTTAGAGATCTTGTTTGTCTCGGGGACACAACATCCACCCTAACAGCAGCTGCAAAGAACTGGCTCAGGCTCCAAACCTTGGTCTGGGTGGAAAGGACTCTGTATGAATTCTCAAGTTCACCAGAGAGATAAAAAAAGACAGTGTCACCACCTGACTTGGGGTCTTTCTTTCATTCTACCCATATTTGGGGACAAGGAATTGTCAGTATTATCCAACATAAAAAAGTAATGGTTAAAATATTTTATTTGCCAGAAATTTCCAGATAAATGTTCTCCAACAAGATTAATGAACGTCCTATTTAGTCACACCCTTTAGTTTGGGGAAGGGTGGGAGAAGTAGATATATGAGTGATTGCTGCTCATGTGAAGAAGGGAGACCTTATTGCTTACACACGTTAGGGCCACATCGATGACACTGTAGAGCCACAACTATATGAAATACCAGTGTGACAGCAATGATAGCACAGCTGGGTAGTGCCAATTTTGTAATCCTGCAATCTTCTGTGTCCACGGCCACACAGCCCCCAGCCTGTGGACTGAGCACAAGGAGATTGCTCAGCAGGAATTGTGGGATGCACACATAGTGTGACTTGGAGATGAACCAGTTGGAATTCTGCCAACTTGTGGTCTTTCCTTTCTTGGAAAAATGATGAAGAAATTAGATCGTAAAGGCTTGGCAAAGCTGAGCTGACCATGTATTAACCCAGGTGAGTATTTACTCTGGAAAAGTGCACATAGAAGTTTGCCATTGCTGCACAATGAACCAAAACCTCAGTGGCTTAAAACAGCAACCAGTTCTTTTCAGCCACACATCTGCATGTCTGTGGGCTGGCTGGGATATGGCTGATCCGGGCCGAGCATGGCCAGGCAGCTCTGCTCCTGGTCTCTCTCATCCTCCTGGACTAAACTGCTGGCCAGATGTGCTCTTTTCATGACATTGACAGTGGCACAAGGGAGCAAGCCCAACCCTGCAAGGCCCTCGATTGCGTTAGATCCACTAATATCCCACTGAACAAAGCTACAAGGCCACCCGAAGTTCCTCAGCCCACACCTAGAATCAAATGGCAGGGCAGCTTTGGAACAGGGAGAAATCTAACTACCGCCATGGGAGAGAGGGGGGAAGCTGAAGAGAGATGAGACAGTTTGCAGCGGTTCCCAACTTTGCACGTGAAAACCACCTAAAGAAGTTTAACAGACACAATGGGTTGCCTCCACCAGACTCTGTATTGGGTGCAGTCTTGGCTTCAGGGTCACAGGATACAGTCAGGTTTGAACACTATTCTTTTGAAGACTCCTCAGAGCCCCTGGTGAAGAGCAGTGGTCTCTCCTCCAGCCACGTGTTCGAATCCCCTCTGGAGTCTTTACAAACCACCCGCGCTAGAGAGTCTTCCCAGAGCAGCACTCCTGATTATGGCAGTATTTGGGTGAGGTTGAAAACAATAGTTCTTTCCATTGTTATGCAGATACTGTTGAGTGCCTACTATGTGCCTGACACCTTGCTCAGGCCTGGTGACACCCCAGTGAGCCCACAGGGACACAGATTCTTACCTCTCAATGCAGGAGAGAGTCAATTAAATAGTCACATTGATGGATGAGGAAAGGGCTTTGAGGGAAAGGAATGTGGGTCTGTGACAGCAACGATAGACTCAGGGAGTCACAGAAGCTTCCCAGAGGAGGTGTCTGGGGCCTGAGCCTGGCTAGAAACCAAACGAGCCAGTAGAGCTACATGCAAAATAGGGGCAATGTCAGCATCACACTCCACCTGTCCCAGTGCTGTCCCAGTGAACAAAGATGCATCTTGCAGGCAGATGTGGAGGGAAGTCCAGGCATTCCAGCAGATACCGAACTGACTGAAGGAGAAAAAGTGGTCACCACACAGTGGGAGGGAGGGACAAGTCCCTCTTCTCCCTCTCCCCAGGGGCAGCTGTCATAAGTGGACACTCTAAAAGGGCCCAGCTCCCATCTGGAAATGCTGGAGGAAATCAGGGATTGGGGAAGGTGAGGACGCAAGGAAGGAGATTTGGATGGTAAGGAGCTTTGGGCTGCAGGTGTTTGGGGCTGGGAAATTTCTCAGTCAGGCAGGCATCTCGGCTCTAGGCCACATGAATTCTAGAGGTTTGGGGAACTCAAACCTTTTTGTGCCAGTGTCAAGTACAAATTCCTCCTCAACTCTATGTTGAGTGTCATTCTGTTGGAGGCTCCAAATCAGCTACCATGGAATGGTCACACCACAGAACTCAGTTACTGCTAAAGATCAAGGGTCTCTCCATGCTCACCTCCAGAGAGCCAGTCATTAAACCTTAACCTCATACCACTGACTGGAAGGAAGGTGAGCTTGGAAATCCTTGATAAGTGAGTTCCAGGCCAATCAAGTCAGAGTCTCGAGGGCCAGAGATGGGAACTAACATAGAACAACACACAGGCAAGAGGACAGAGCTCGAGACGGAGGAGCATTTGCCTAGAAGTTCCCCTGGGGTCTGTCTGTCAAGAACCTGGAAGTGATGGACGTAAGGAGGTGAGAGATGGAGGCCATCTCTATGCACCTAAACAAAGGGTTCTTGAGCAGAGGACTCTTCTAGTCCCCAGAGTGTCATCTGCAAAATAGGAGGAGTTCTTGCCTTTTTGTTAGGCCGGGCAATGTTTTGAGTTCTCTTCTAACGTTGACATGTATGAGTCTAAGTATATACGTGGAACGCTGACAGACAATGTAAGAGGAAATCCACATCGCTGGTCCTGTTCATAAAAAAATGATTTAAATTTACTCATTTCTCAATTTGAATTAATTTTTAGACCTGCTATGATGCAGCATCTCTCTTCCTAAGCATCATGTGTGATATTAAGGAAATTTGCCAACCCTCCCTCCCTCCCCCCAACCATCTCCACCTCTCTGCTCCCCTCTCCTGCACCTCCAAAGGGTATGTGAAAGCAGAATGAACCCAGGAGAGGAATCCAGAAGTCAAGTGCAGCAGCAGATGCCACCAGGGACCCATCAACATCCCTCCACTCCAAAGAGTCCTTCGTTCAAGATGCCCTTCTTTATTCGAGAGCGTTCCTGGCCTCCACAGTTGGCCTGCATGCTCAGGGCACCACAGAAGTGGTGGGTGTTCCTGCCCTCCGAGCAGCTGCAGCCATCAGCGTGGGGGGTCGACAAGTTCAGCTGCCTGACCTTTGGTTGTTCTTCTCTGTCCCCCAGAGTCCCTCCAAGGGTTGAGCTTGTTTCCAGCAGTGGTAACTGGCGTGATAACCTATTTTTTACCAGCTTCACCCCCTTCCCCATTTCACCTCCCAATGCCCTGCCAAGGTTTTCCTGGAATCACCTCCCACATAACCTATTTGCTTCAGAATCTTTGTCTCAGACTGGGCTTCTGAAGGAACCCATATGAAAACGTTAGGACTCTAGACGTGTTCTGTGAAGTTTTAAGGAAATTTCTGACCTGCGTGAGTCTCTTTCTCCTCCTTAAAGTGGGTTCCCATAACACTGTCTCCTACCCTTCTCACCGGGAGGATGCGCGGTGGCAGGAGACGAGAGGTGCCACAGGGCCTAAGAAACATCCTGTGCCGGCTTTGAAGACTTTAGATGTCTCGGCGAAACATGAGCTTCACGCCCCTATAGAGCTTCTGGGAGAGGAAAGACCTAACGTGGTTTTGACATTAGTCTTGTCCAAAAAAGAGAGAATGAGAGAAAGGCAGACAGGAGGGAAGGAAGGAGGAAGGGAGGGAGAAGTGGAGGGAAGGAAGGAAGGAAGGACAACAAAATGAAATTTGTATTATCATCTAGTTTTACAGCACAACAGAGTCACTAGTGTTTCTGGACTGTCTCTACAAGATTTGCTAAGTCCCTAAGGACGTGACACTCAAGGAAACAAACGGCACAGTTTATACTGCAGAATTTAAATAGAGTCTCTAATTTTCCAAGTCACAGAGCTATAAACGTGTAGAGATAAAACTGATTGGACGTATAAAGGTTGGCAAACCTCCCCCTCTAAGAAGGGGAATCCTCTTGTTCAGCATTTGTTTTCATAACAACCAAATTAGGAAAAGGACAAAAATGTCCAATTAAATGCTCTTAAGATCAGAAAATGACAGTGGAAGAGAAATGCGTGGTGGTCCCTGGTGGGTTCTTGGTTTACCCCATTGTTTCTGAGCTCTGCGCCCGACACGTACAGTGTGTGGTATTATCACTCATGTGGAAAAAGGAACAGCCACATCCCAATCCCTGTTCTGTGGCTTATTTTTAAGGCTTTCGGCCTCTTTTAACATTACATTGTGTGCTGTGAGAGAATGAGCGGTAGAGGGGACAGGGGAAGAATTATAAACCACCGGTTTCAAACACAACTCTAACTCACATGCTCAAATACAGGTGATAACTAAAGAGCTGTATACAGCGCAGAGCTGTGGCCTGGGCAAGGACGCGCGTCACAGCCACCCTCCTTAGCACTGCAGCAAAATGGGGCCTGCACGACTAGTAAAAGACCCCAGTTGTCTCAACTTGTAGAAAAACTGAACTGCTTCAAACCACAGAGCAAGGGGTCTTGTTCCTACAAGTCTCAAACCTTAACAGCGAGTTGTTTGGGATGGAGGCATTGGAGGAATGAGAAACAGGGAATTCTCCCATGGTGTGGCACTGCTAACACTTCGTGCAGTTTTTAAAGTTCTTAAAAGCTCACACTGAGCCAAACAAGTTTCAATCCCTTATAAATTCAGGTGATGAATCCACAAAAAGCCCCCTGGAAATTTGCAATGGAAGTGTCTCCGGCCCAACATGACATTTGCAGTGTTACTATAGTGTCTGATTTGGAATTCAAATTGCACTCAAGACAATGGTCCTTTATCAAGTAGCTGACACGCATTACCTTGCCTGCTGGCCGGCCCATACCTCACTGACCGCCTATCCCGGGAGATGTTTAACTCTTCACGCAAATACACTGAGAAGGTGAACTGCCCAAAGGGAGCCACCGAAGGGATGAAAGGTTTGCAGAGAAGTATGACGTGTGCCACAGCCCCTGCTTTCCCTTCCACTGCCCTTCGCGGGGTACAACACCAGCTTGTCTTTCTGAGCCATGAGAGGGAAAGAGCTGTCTCGCGGCTGAGCCAGGTACCTGTTGACCGGCTCCCCCCCTCCAGTTCAAATCCTCTGCTGCTGTCAGTGACACATGCTTCCTGGCTCATCTGGGTGGCCCAGCCTCATTAGGAAGGGATTTGGTGCCTGTTAGTTAATTGAGGCCCATTCCCACCACCTGCCACTCGCTGGCCTCATCTGCAAACTAACTGCTCCTAATTGTCATCATACGGCGGGATCCCCGCAACAACTTGAGAACAGACCCCGAGCAGGGCATGCAGGCTCCGTGATGGCCCAGGGAGCGAGGCTCCTGGAGCAACGGGCGATACCGTGATGATGTTTCAAGGGGCCAGATGTTTGGGGGGGAAGGCACCCTACCCACACATCAGCGGGAGAAGGTGGCCGTTTATCATACTCTCCAGTGCCACTTTATAGATAGGGCATATGACAGGCTTCCTCCACACAGGGACAAACTCAGTGGAAAACAAATGGCTCCAAGCCCTGGGTTGCACTTCACAGAGAAGGGGTGCTGCTTTACCACACACAGCTGGAGCCAGGCACGCATTTAACTTCTCCTACCGGGAGACCAGGAAACATCTAAGACATCAGAGCACTGGCCCATGCCCTGTTTCGCAGGAGTTTAAGTAGAAAAAGGTACACAGGTGATCAGCCTTTTGGGAATGGATGGGAGGAAGAGAGAGGAGCCCCCAGAATGTCATGGATGGAGAAAATCAAACACACAGAGACAGGTAAGTGGAAAGAGACAGAGAAAACACACCGAGTTGGCTGGGGCTTCTGTGTAGGTATAGAATACATATCTACTAAGAAATGGAAAACATTCTGAGACATAGGACTTGAGGACAAAGAGAGAAGGTGCCGGCAAGAGGGAGGGAGGAAGAGCGAGCGTGGGAAGCAGCCAGGGCGGGGCTCAGGAACACATTGTAAGGAATCTGTCCCACTTAATGGAAATCGGCCTGCAGCAAGTTAGAGGGTTCACTTTTTCTTTTTGTGTCTGTTTTTTCACCATAAGTGCAAGCCCAGCCTACGTCCCTGGGATTCTAGGACCTGATGCTCTCAGGACACCCCGTGATGGGGGTGGTGGTCAGTTCTCCCCCCACCCCAGAACTGGGAGGTATTTTTTCCTAGAGATTTCTAACTCATGTCTGCATATTAGTCCTTTCCCACTGGATGAGGGGAAGGAAAAGAAATAAGAAAACCTGGAATGAATCTTACCCAGTACATGGCACCCAAGAAAAAGAAACAAGTAGGGGAGGAAAAATGCTAAATCCAAAAAGCGTTGAGTATGGGATTCTAGGTTAGTGAGACGTGCGGCTTTTGTCTCCACGGACTCAGCCAATGGATAGGAATATTCCTCTGAGCCACGGTACGACATTACCTCCTCTCTATCACATCTGCAGGCTTCTAGGAATAATCCAAACAAATGGGAAATAAAAACATGAGCTGGTAGCGAGGTTGTTTTTTTTTTAATATGTCAAGTTCTGAATTAATTCTATCCTTTCTAACAGAGAGAGAGAGGACAGAGAGAAACTGATGAAACCTTGAAATGGAAAAGGCAGAGTTGGGATTTTCCAGAAGAGGTGTCAAAACTGCTAGTGACCCACGTCACCAGCTGCCACCAAACTTTCCCGCAGACAAATGCCAGGGTGAGGGCGGCTGCATTGGTGAAACCCCAGATTGCTAAGGAACAAAGTTGCACGTTCCCACCACAGCGCCTCTCACACCGACACTCCTGTTCTTTCCCACAAAGGTATCCTGTGATTTTTAAGAATCTCGATGCCACTGGTTTCTTCCTGAGTTTTGAGGAAGAGCCTGTCACGTCGTCCCAGAGCTCATGTGGCTCCTTACAAGCAAAGCTTCCAAATGTCCTTCCTTCCACATAATTTGCTTACCCGGCACCTGTGCCTCATTGAAACTTGATTCTGCCCACGATGCAAAACCCACAGAGCCCTTCTCTCCACATCTTGCCCGCTTGCTGCTGGCTTCTGGCTCCCCCTCCTCAGGTCCCTCTTGGATGTCACTCACTGCTCTCGCTCGCTCACTTCCTCCAGCCTGTGAACCCGAGGGGCCTAGTCTAGGCTGCTTCTGAGAGCTGGCAGATTTCAGAGGAAAAAAAACCGCAGGAGAAAGAAAGAATGGCAGTTTGACACTGCACTGTCACCGCTAAAACGGGCCCTGCGCGTGACCCAGGCTTGGACACCAAGGCCTCGTGCCCAATCACAGCTGAGGCTGCATCTGCCACGGTTCACGGACCCGCCGCTCCATGCTGTGGGACCAGATGCCTCTGTTTATGCTCCTCTCCTCCCAGCCTTCTGCCGGCCGGTGGGTCGGCAGCACGGCAGAGCCCCTGGCCCGTCACTGGGCTTCATCTGTCTCCACGGCCTTGGCTTTCGATGGATTCTTCCCCCCACCCTCTTTCTGTCCCCATGCCCTGCCCCAAATGACCAAAAGGGGTATTTTTCCTTTTAAAGTTGGACCCAGTAGAACAAAGTGGAACAAAGGCCAAAGGGGAGGACTTACTTCCTGCCATACAAGGGACAACACAGGGTTTTCAAAGGTCAGGCCCACTGTCACACCATGCCATTTCCACACCGACTTCCTATTTTAAATGTCACTGTGGCTGTTCAGAATATTGACATCAAACCACCAACTTTGAATGTGGCACTTAACTGTTTAAGTAAAATTGACCTGTTATGCTGAAGTTGGAGGCGGGGAGGGAGAAGGATGGGTTAAAAGCCAGCTGTCCACTGCTATCGTTTAAATGCCCTCAAAACAGATTTTGGTTTTGCCTTTTAAGTAAGTTGTCCTTGGAACAGTCACCACCTTCTTTTCACTCGATGACCCCGAGGCCCGAGACTCACATGGAAGGGATGTCTGGACTGTCCTGAGACAAGTGGAATTGAACACACAGAAGGAAGCTTATTTGTCCCAAGGGCCAAACAAATGCTTGTCCGGGGCACACAGCAGACCAGCTACCAGTGGCTGCCCTGTGCACCACCGTCCCTGGCAGCCCCAGGAAGCCGGGCTTCTAAACAGAGCCAGCAACACACCCTGGCTCCCAGGTGGGTTTCACTGACAAGCTGTCTCTGGCGTCCAAATGTGATGGCTGTCCCTCACGTGTCAGATTGTCCTTGCTGAGGGCTCACATCCTTGTCACAGTGCTGGAATGCTTCCTCTCAGTCGCTGTAATTGCTCACTGCCTTTCTCACCTCTCCCCAACCCGCAGGCCCCTTCCACCACAACCCACCCTCTCACCCGACACTGCTCTCTCCAAAATTGAGCTTCAGAATGAGTTTTTGCCTAGAATTTATATTAACTGGCATGGCAGGTTCTACAGGTATAGAGAGTTCAGCCACATCTCAGGAGAGATGTTTCTGGGCTGGCCTAGAACTCCAGCAGACACGCTGGGCTGGGTCTTAGGGATATACAATAAGCGAATTGGGTCCCTGCCCTTCAGAAGTCACAGCAATGCCAAGAAGATTGCCATGAATTTATTCATCAAAATGCAATGTGGTGAGTGGCACATGTTGCAAATGCCATGGGGACACTGGCAAAAGGGCAAATATCCTCTGCCTGGGGTCAGTCGGGGAAGGTTTCCCTGAGGCTGTTACATGGGAGCTAAATCTTGAAGGGTTCAAAGAAAAACAAGAGGTGAAGGGATGGAAGGGGACATTCAGAAAGGGGAGGAACTGTCATTCTTTCCACTGCTGAGTACGGATCAGAAGCCAGATGCAGTACCAAGTGTCAGAGACCCAAAAGTGAACTTTCTGAGGTTTGCAGGAAACCGTGGGAGAAATGATATTTGACTGAGAAATATATACTGTGAATGCCCATGTGGCTACTTGGCAAACAAGCTTTTGAAAAGCAGCTCCTTCATAACCTGGAAGCTACCGACATACCAATGTCAAATACAGACTTATACTTTGTCACATTAGTCCTTCTAGATTCCCTGGGACTGGTGTGCATACCACAGGGAAAAACAGATCCAAAGAGAAAATTGGGCTGACGATCCAAACATTCAAATAATATTCATCAGCCATGGAGTCCATGCAAAATGCCTACTAAGTGCTCTTTGTGAATTAAAGAGGTATATGGGTTGGTGAATTTGAGGTTATACAAATCAATATGATATTGGAGTATGGTGATATTTTTATTATATTAGTATATCAACTTTATAGTAAGTTATTTTGCAAACAAGACCCTGTCAATAATAAAAGTAATTTTAAGTACCACAAGTATTATTTTAACCCCCGAGGTGTTCCCTCATATCTGAGGAGTTTCTTGACAACTAAGCCACTATACCCTAGTGGTTACCTGGGAGGCAGGCCAGCCTGGACAAGCTGCCCAACTGGCTTCTTCAGAGCAAGACAAGAATCAGGAAACATCTTTTCCCTTGAAGAAACTTAAACTAAAAAGCAAAAATGAACCGAGGGCAAGGGTGAGATAATTTGTATTATGTATAAATGACCAGAAATCACTGATGGTGACAAGCATTTACTTTGAGTTAATAAAAACATATGCATGTATATGGTGCATACAAAAAAATCTAAGGATGTTACACTTCTTGATAGGTAATTATTTAAGAAAGCAGATCCACTGGCATGGGGGGGGGGGTGTCCCTTTACATGGAAGTATTGAAGATCATAAGATACCACTTCATGCCCAGGGCCTGGCAAAGAGTATGTGCTCGTGGATGTTTGTTAAATGAGCAAACGAATGAAGATAAGGAATGAATGAAATTCTAGCTGCTCTGATGACTACAAAGATAAATAAGGCACAATTCCTGCCATTGAATGCTTTGGATGGAAAAAGCATAGAATAATAGTGGTTGAATTAACTTGAGCTGCTTCAGCTGCCACTAAAGACCTGACATCAGAGCAAGGCCTATTTTTCTTATGCAGACACAGTGGAAGAAAGGAAAAGATATGGAGAGACCAGAGGGATAAAGAAAAGGAAAGGCAGTCTGCTAAAGGCCCCGTTGACGCCAAAGCTGCCTAGATTTCCAGCGTGTTTTCCTTCTGAGATGTCTCTTTGCAAGTTTAATTTTAACCTAAAACGTTGTAGTAAACAACAGCCAACATACTTTGCCAAGATATCACTTACATAGTTCAAAAGAATGCTTCCAGGTACAAAATTACATGTGTGGGAGCCCCACCACTCAAAAACCCTAAAGCTCACTTTCCTTTTGGAAAACAATTTAGCATCTAGGTCACAGCTCCCTGCACACGCCTGACTCAAACTGACTCCAAAATACAGCACCAACATTGACTAATTAATCCCTGTGACAACACAGGGAAGTTCTGGTAAACTCTGGGCAGCTCCACAGCTTTCTTTTTAAGAATCTTCTTCCTAGGCTTTCTCGGATCAGCACATTCCCCCACCTACTCCCTCAAAAAAGCAAGACAAACAACAACCACCTCCTGGGAAAGTGGCAGTGGTGGTGGCTGCTCCTTTTTCTCCTCCCTGCTCATCTCCTTCCTCCTCCCCCACCTTCATCAAAAGCTGAGCTGTCTATCCTAGGTGGTAACTACCAGACTCCCTGCCTATAATTCAGCACCAAGGACACCTCCTTCGCCTCTGAAAATTGCCAGAGACCGGACATCCTATTACAGATGAAAGTTTTAGTCTATCAGCCCACCAAGAAAAGTATTCCATCCCAAACATAATTTCAGTGATAAGCTTTATTCACATTTTAATATATTTAATTGTATTTACTGCTATTATATTAGTATCTTAATTTCTTTATAATTCATACTAAGACCACTGAAAATTTTTTTATTCATACTATACAATAAAATATAGGCCAGGAACAGTGGCTCACACATGTAATCCAAGCACTTTGAGAGGCTGAGGCAGGAAGATCGATTGAGGCCAAGAGTTCAAGATGAGCCTGCACAACATAGCAAGATCGTGTCTCTACAAAATATTTTTAAAAATTAGCTGGGCACAATGAGCAATGTCGTGCCTGTAATCCCAAAATCTAGGGAGGCTAAAGTGGGGGGATCACTTGAGCCCAGGATTTTGAAGTTATAGTGAGCTATCATCATGCCATTCTAAACAAAAGAAAACAAAATAATATACAATAAATGGCACAGATGTCCAGGTGTATGGGACTTTAGGGATTGTCCTAGGATTGGGGGCTGTTTTCTACTCAGCCATCTTTCTGCTAAATTTTGCCCAAATATGAGGAAATCGGCTTAATGGTAAATTTTTGTTCTCTCCTGAGGAAATTTCCCCTGTCGATAAAGTTTGTTGAAAGTAAGGTTTTGAAAGAACATCTCTTTGGGGATTTATTATAAATTAACCTACAAAACTTTTTTTATCCCCTTCTCCCAACCCTGAGCTCAGCCTTAATAAGTAACAGCTTTCACTTTTGAGCCCCCTCGGTGGTGCTAGGCCCTCCTCACTTATTATTGCATTAGCTCTCACACTCACTCTGTAATGCAGGTAATATTAATCTTATTTTTATAGATGAATAAACAAAAGCAAAAACAGCTAAAAGTCCTGCCCAAGAGCACATAGCTGGCAAAATAAGAATTTGCATCTGTCCTGTCTAACGCTAAAACCCTCCTGCCCCTCCCTGAACTTCCTGAAAGTCATTGACTCACTACACATGGGTTGGTGCCTGAAAGAACCAAGTATGTATGGAGGACTCCAAGCATTTCACCATGACAGCAACCTCATTTTTCTATTTTTAGTAGAGACAGGATCTTACTCTCGCCCAAGCTGATCTCAAACTTCTGGCCTCAGGTGATCAGTGATCCTTCCACTGTGGCCTCCCACAGTGCATGATTACAGGCAGGAGCCACCATATCAGTCCTTGTAAAAGGTTGTCCTTTTTTTTTTTTTTTTTTTTTTTTGAGACAGAGTCTTACTCTGCCACCTGGGTTAGAGTGTGGTGATATCATCATAGTGCACAGCAGCCTCAAACTCCTGGGCTCAAGTGATCCTCCTGCCTCAAGCTCCAAGTAGCTAGAACTATAGGCACGTGTCACTATACCCAGCTAAATTTTTTCTCTTTTTTGGTAGCAATGGGGTCTTTCACTTTCTTAGACTGGCCTCAAGTGATCCTCCCACCTTAGCCTCCCAAAGAGCTAGGATTACAGGCTCTATCCACTGTACCTAGCCAAAAATGTAGTCTTAATTCCAGGCAGTCATATACCTTCTGGAAGTCACAAGTGCCTAAATAGTGCAGCTGATGCATCTGGAATGGCTGTTCTCAAATCTTGACTCTATAAAATGCAAAGGACCGCCCCCCCAATTCCTTTATTGGCATAGCAAAATCAATAAAATAGTTTCGAAAGGCAATTTAATCAATGTTGCTTAAATTGAAACAAACGCATGCATGTACACACCTCATATAAATACATATCCAATAGCCCTTTTAGAAATGGAGGAAATGTCACAAAACCAAATGATCAATAAGTAAGGGGCAAAACTCCACAATGGTGGGAGCCACACTCCAGGGGACAGCAAAGTTTGTTTGAGACACTCTGGAGAATGCCACAAGCCTTCACGTTTGAAATTCCTGTTAGCTCTTTCAACTTTGATTTTTGTGAAATTTGATTCAGTCTCTAGTCTTATTTTGCCTGTAACATAGAAGGAAATTTAATACAGCCAGAAGAAAGTCTCAGAAGAGCCATACTTGCGAAAGCCAGGGCTCTGTAAAATGGTAGAGCCAGGGACAACAGAGAGGCGACACTCAGTGGTCAGAGCTGCTTTAGTGGCCTTGCTCATCGTAAGGTCAATATTTCTACAGTTTCCCACAATGACAGTGGTCATGGAGGTCATTCCCATGTTGCTTCGAAGACCCTCATGTCTGCAAAGCACTCTTACCACTTCGAGGTTTTGTATGTATTATACAATAACACAGTGTCCCCAAAGTCGCAATTTTTTTTATTTGCTTCCATTTCTAACAAGGTGATATAGATCCACCTAAAATTAGGTAGAATTCACCAAGGTGGTGTTACTGTTGCCGGAAATAGTCTTAATAATGTGGCTGTAACTCCTGGGCTCCCTCTAGAAAGTTAGTAAGAAATTAACAAAGTGTAAGAAGCATGAACTTTAAAATGACTGACTATGTAATAGAACAGTCATAAAAGCAGACCACTAAATGCCACCTCAAAGGCATCCTAGTGCTGAATCCAATGAATCTGACCCAGAGGAATTTGCTGATAGTAGCCCACATTTAGAAACACTGAGAAGAATCTCAAGAGGCTTCAGAAATCTCCATTTCATTTCATCAGTCCAAAATCATCATTGTGGAAATTAGGCACTTTTGCATGGGCCCTATTTGTAGGGGCATCTTACCCAAGCATAGGAGGTTCAATGACAAGTTAGACACATTTCCCAATTAGATTAACTGCAATAGGCTGGAAAAATAGGGTCCATATTTTTCATTTATTTCCATTTTTTTAATATGGGTTATTATTAAAACATACAAATAGGGTAAAATATTTTCAGACAATGACCACAATCCACACTTTACCCATTTAAGATTTTCCCCCTGAGTTAGGGATTGAAATATTACTCCAACCCCATCATTACTTATAGCCCATAGGATACATTTGTAGTCACTCCAGCTCATTTAGACAGCATTGGAAGGAACTGCTGTGAATTTTACAGAAGTCATTGCTCTGTGACAAAGTTCACGGCTCCCCGTACCACCTGCCTCCAATTCCCACCAGAAGCCATCATTCCTGATTAGAGCCAACACTGTCAATGTGGCCGCGGCCCGGGCCGTTGCAGTCCCCTCTGGAAACATTGCCAAAACAGATTTCTGATTGGGTCATCCTAGGTCACAGTATCTGTGGGTGGACAAAATGTAGTGAAATTTTTATGGGCCACTAGAGACATTTTGGATGGGCACAAACAAGTGCTGTCCAAGAGAGCACAGTCGGCTTTGAGTCCTCTAGGAAACTCCTCAGCATATGGAAACTTCCCCAAGATTCCTTTGGCCTCCTTTAAAGCCTGTTGTCCTCAGTCCCATCACTCCTCGTGGCAGCCCAGACAGTGAAGCTTATTTTCTTTCAGTTTCAAGCTTTGAACAAAGGAAATTTCACAGTGGATCTCTCTCTGCTTTGTTAAAACCAGCAAGACCTCTTCAAAGAAGACAGGGTGGGTGCTGTGGGCATAGACAGAGGGGCAGTGGTCTTTGCAGAAACTGTTGTCTTTACCAAATGCCTATTGGCCTCCAACAGGTATGAGGAAAGATATATACGTGAGTGTAATGAATATGTGTACGTCACATCATGGAGGGCCCTTAACATCCTGAAAAGAGGTTGAGATCTGATCCCACTAGTGCCGGGAAGCCACTGAGGGGCTCTCAGCAAGGGGGAAGCTGCTCTTGGCTTCCTATGGGTTTTAGAACATCATCAGTTCTGGGCATTTGCAAAAAGGCTCCTAAAAACTGTGAACAGGCTCCCCACCCCCACCTGACTTTAGTGTGGGAACCAGAAATACTTTACCCTTGTTAGTCCCAGTTCTATTATATTTCTGGGCCTTGGATCTCTTCTCTGAACCTTAGTTTCCTCATAAATGAGGTGGAGAAAAGTGTTTGTCATGCACATGGGTCATTGCGATAGTGTTTCCTATTAGTGAAATATTGATGTCTGTCTCAAAACTTTTGTAGTGACCTACATATCCAACCATGCATAAGCAAGCAGAGTTTTTTTTTTAAAGTGGTGTCTGAGGGAATATGATTTATGCTGTAGGCTTCAAAAATCACTTAACATATTTTCAGAAGAGAGATTTCCAGTTCCTCAGTTTCAAAATCAAAGGCTCCAGCTCCTTAAGAACTGCCCAAAGGCAGCTTCCCCCATCACTGATGGACTGATTGATCAGCAGAGGAATTTTGTTTTAAAAACAATGTTTTGATTTAGTGTGTGACATGTTATATATATAATATCCAAATGGAATATATAATTCCCAAAGATGGCTACAGGAATACCCCCCATCTCATATCGTGTTCTATTATATTCTCTTTTGTTACTCCTTTGATACTCCTTCTATTGAGAAGCAGGAATCTTTGCCCGTTCCTCTTGAATCAAGGCAGCCTTGTAACAAATAGACTGTGATGGGCATGATGCAGTGTGACTTTTAAGGCTGAGTCATAAAAGGAGATACATCTTCCACCTTGCTCACTGGAACACTTGTGTAGGGCCCTGAGACACCTTGCTGTGAAAAGGCCCAGGGCAGCCATATTGGGAGGAAGCCCAAACAATCTCAGGCAGACAGACCTCCTGGAGAGGCACCTGAGAATACCCAGAAAGAGAGGAAGAGATACACGGCTAGCCCCAGCTGCTCCAGGTCCCTGATTTCTATTTCTAGCTACCATCTGACTATAACTGCATGAGAGACACCAAGACCAAAGCCATCCCATAAATGCAGAGACTATATTTCCAAAGGCATGTTTAAACGACCTTGGAAATTCAATGCAATGAATATTTTTGGAGTGGAGGAGACTGGAATTAAGGGAAAAAGAAACAGTGATGTAAGAAGAGAGCAGTCAACTCCAAAGGATAAACCTAAAATTAAAAGCAGTATTGAATTACCCCTCACATTAAAAACATGAGTTTATATGCATATATTTAAGGACTATTGGGAAAGTACCGAGTCATGTATGTCCATTTTTCATATTACATCGCTGGTCACTTCCAGACAGCCTTTGTATATGTGTGAGTATATGCATGAGGATATGCATGTATACAGAAGGGGGCATTCATTTCTCTTTTTTCAGTGTAAGATGGAAAAAGCCACATCAAATAATAAACATTCTTATTTTACCAATTATAATAACCATTTATTGAGTACAAATATGGATTATCAAATATAACCCTCATCTCTCCTCTCTCAGATAATTCCCAGTAATATTCCTACTTTAATGGGAGAGGAATTAAAAGAAAAAGAGAGAGTGCTCTAGATTAGAAAACACTGTAGAGATGTAACAACCAAACACCACATGGGGACCTGGGTTGGACCTTGATTTGTACAAACCAATAATAAAGAGACACTTTGAAGACAAATCAGAACTGGACTGAACGTTACAGCTATCACATTACCAAAGAAGTAGCATGACGGGTAATTATTGCATTGTGGTTATGTAAAGAAATGTTAACTGTATTTAAAGCTGTGTTCTGCAGTGAGCAGAGATTAAGTGAGGTGATTTCTGGGATTGACTTTAAAGTACTCCAGCAGATTGAAAAGGGATAAATAAAACATGACGAGATTTATTTCAAAATCAGACTTATAGAGGTTTACATTCAATAAAGTTCACCCTTCTAAAGTCTGATTTGGTTTGACAGATATATATATAGTTATGTAACCATGACAAGAATCAAGATATAGCAGATTCCCTTCAACCTACCATGTTCCTCTGTAGATCTGTAATTATTGGATCTTGGCAATGTGTGTGGAGGTTCACTGCATTATTTCCTTATTTTTGTGTAACTCGGAGTAGATCTGGCAGCTAAGATCCAGAATATACTTTGGGGCATGTGATGACTAAAACACTAGAGTGTACACCTCAGTGGGCAGGTGAATGAATGTCTGATTCTGGAACTTGGAGAAGTGTCACAGTGAGAGTCCCCAAAAGCCACCTTGAGACAAGGATTTGTGTTCAAGTGACATGCTGGATGCAGCATTACACACACAGCAGGCACTACAGAACATCCTCACCAAAGTAGTTTAAAAAAGGTTTCTCAACCTTTTTTATCTCATGGCACACTTGAACCTATGGTTAAACCTCTGCAGCACACTTAAATTATGTTGATCAAAAAAACATAGCAGCCAGGGGACTCTTTAAAAGGAAATTCAGAACATGTCCCTCATTCGCTTAAAGCACTTCCATGAAACAGTCTGGCAGGTCCTCAGCAGTTAAACATAGAGCCGCCATGCACCCAGCGGTTCCGCTCCTACCTACATATCCAGGAGAAATGAAACTATATGTCCACCCTGAATTGCCCCACAAAGGCCACACCTCCCAATACTGTTGCCTTGGGGATTCAATTCCAACCTGAATTTTAGAGGGAACACAAGCATTCCAACTACAGCAGGACACAAACTTGACTTCTCATTGATAGGACAGATGCAACTGAATGGTGTGGATAAAAAGTACTTATCACGTCCAGACACTTAGGGCTCATAAAACTCACAATGGCCTTATGAGGTAGGTGCTTTTAGTATTCTCACTTTACAGGTGAAGACACTAAAGTTCAGAAACTTCACGAAGCTTATTATAAGCTAAACCAAAATACACACAGCTCCCAATTACACAGTATGTGGAAACCAAACTTTAACTGACTGCCCAACGCATTGGCCCCTGGTCAACTCACTGAACAATCACCCAGCCACTTTCCTAATTTCCCGAGGATTGGCGGAAGTCCTCATTCCCCAGAGAGTCTGTACTTTCATTCTAGCATTTCCACCGCCATTGGTTTGCTCTGCATGTCTTGGCCAAGGGCTGCTGCTTCCTGCCTTCTGGGTATTTCTCATTTCCTGTGTCACGCACTTGTCCAGCACGGTGAGTTTTACGTGTGAATGCGTGAAAAGCAGATCATGTGAGTTTGACGTCATTTATTTCTGCTGACTTGTGTCCTGCCCCTGCCTCTGGTGTTGGCAATGACACCAAAATGGCCTTTGACCCAATTAGAAGTATCCATCCCTCTGTTTCAGCAAAGGGCTCATCCCATGGATTAATTTTCCACTAACTGGGCTGAGCCTCAGAAATCAACAGAACCAGAACTTGAACTCCAAATGCTACGCTGTGACTCTCTAAGACTCAGTCGCCTCTACATGACGTGAGTCCTTGGCTTTGTGTTTGAGGGCTCACTCACGGTTTTTTGATGGGGTTCAGGTCCCTCTGATGCAGCTTCGGGTGTCAGACTGCGCCAGGCTGTCCTGTGCCCTTCTGCTGTTCGCTCTGCATCCCCCCAGCACTATTCTGTGTGCAATTAGGTGCCTAATAAACGCTTTGCGCTGCTGCCGCTGGTGATAATGATGATGTGCAGAGGCTGTGATGATGATGACAACTGGGAGTGATTGAATGAAATTATGCAGAGGGGCTATTAAGCTAAACATCAGAATCTCCTGATGCCGAAATTTGGAGAATTGTTGGCTCCTCCCTCGGGCGGGCTAGAAACACTTCCCCTTGGAGACTGCCCATCTCTCCATATATGTTACCAGGGTGCCTATAACCAGTATCACTAAGCCTTAGAAAAGGCTTCTGAAGCATGTACTGCCAGATCCAGGGTTGCAGGAAAAAGGTGGCTTTGTGCCCTTTTTTATCTTCTTCTAATTGTGATGCATCAGAAATCTACAGAAATGTGGGCATGCTGACCGTGATGTGGTCACGATGACCAACACTTCTGCTGTTCCTCCATGGAGAGCTGCAGCTTGTTTTGCCTCCCTTGACTCTAACCTGACTATTTGAGTTGCTTTAACCAATAGAATGTGGCAGACGTGACTTGTGCCAGTTCTGGGTCACCCAGCTTCCATTTAAGCTTCAGCTGCTGTACCACAGACATCTGGACCATTAGGTGAGAGGCCACGTAGGGAAGGATCTAAGGTGGCCATCTTGGGCATGTCACCCCCAAATTGAGCTCCCAGCTGAATGCAGTGACGTATGGGGTCTGAGATCCTGTGAAGGAAGGATAACCACCTAGCTGAGCCCTATCTGGCCTCCTGGACCACAGAATCCAGAGGAAGGTACAGTGTTAGTGTTTTAACCTACTGAATTTTGAGGTGGCACATTATATAGAAATACCTAACATATAAGCGCTCTGTTGGAGCCAACAGGAAACTGAGAAGGCTCTAGAATCCATCCCTGTAGACCAGCCGTCCCCACCCTTTTTAGCACCAGCACCTGGTTTCATGGAAGACAAATTTTCCACAGACCAGGGGGTAGGAGAATGGTTTGGGGATGATTCAAGCACATCACATTTATAAATGTGGGCTCCTGACTTTACCAAATAATTCTACTTTTCCCCTCAAGTATTTCCAGTGTCCGGTATTTTAGTTGTCCTTACATTAAGTGACCAGGCTTCTAAAAGTCCTGTGTAACCTGCCCCCAACTCATCTCTTTGGCCTCTGTGAGGTAAGTTTCTGGGTTTCCTCCCTCCTCCACCCCCAATGCTCCAACCACACACAATGTCCTTCACACCTGCAAAGGGGCAGGATTCTGATTGCCCCAGGGCCTTTGCACATCCTGATCTTTTCCACCATCACCACTAGCCTACGTCTTCAGCTCCCAGATTAGATGTCACTCTCTTGGAACACCTCGCAGTGCCCTAACTCATCTGGGTTAGACGTGACTCTTGCAGCTCCCTCAGTTCCCTCATGTAGCCCTCCTCACTCCGCACTGTAATGACCTCACTACCTACTGTGCCTCTCACCAGGCAGTAAACGGACACCAGGAAGTGTGCTCACTGCTGTATCCTCAGGGCCTGACAATTAAGAGGTGCTCATTACACACATGACCTTTGGTTCATTGAATGAATTAATTAATTGGCCATGAGAACTCTATTCTTATGCCCTCCAGGAGGTGTCTAATATGAGATTTGGAGAACAGACTTTGGAATCAGCCAGATTTGGGTAAGCAACCTGGTCCTACCCATCCTTCTTCATAAATGGCAATAGCAACACTCGGGCGAGCTTAAACCTAAAAGGAACTTACAAGTCAGCTTGTAAGGGCTCTAGAAAAGGTAGGGAACTGAATATGCCAACTATGGTTCTAAAACACATCCAAAAATTCTTAGACCTCTCATCAAAGGTGGAGTCTAACTTTCCCCCTTGAACACGGGCTAGCGTTAGTGACTTTCCTAATGAATAAAATAG
>CAUYQV010034201.1:0-45802 GCA_963574575.1 Galagoides demidoff | reverse complement strand
TTTTTTGGTTGCAGCCATCATTGTTGTTTTGGCAGGCCCGGGCTGGGGATTTGAACCCGCCACCTTAGGTGTACGTGGCTGGCGCCTTAGCCGATTGAGCCACAGGCACCAAGCCTGAGGTCATGTTTTTCACCGAAAGTTCTCTCCTCATCTAGTGGACAACCAAATCATAAGTGGCAGGGGGAAAGAAGAATAAAACGAAATAAAACGTAAAGACTCTCTTTTTTTTTCTCCATTTCTATAAAAGTGCATTGTTGCTAAGCTGGTTTCCAAACCCAAATAAGCTTTCTTTAGTCTTGAGGTGCAATTTGGTTTATAGCCTTAACAAAACCATATTTTTCACTCTTTATAAAAATCAAGACTCCCATTAAAATAGAGTTTTGACCACACTAATCTTTCCATCCTTCCACTCAAAAAAACGTGGGTGGTTGTAATATACCCATCATTTCCCTCCCTCTTAGAATGTTCTACACAGGAGTTCAAAGCCCTTGGAATAAAAGATTGTTGTAGAAAGCAGCTCAACTAATGTTCTTTTATTCTGTTAAAAAGGAGATTTCATCAGCAGAGGCATCGGGCTCCTTAAAGTTTTGGTTATGAACAAGCATTTCTTTGGGGATTAATCACGGCCCAGGGGTCTTTACCAAGATCAAATCACTATGAATAGTGACTGCTGTTGGGCGGCACCTGTGGCTCAGTGGGTTGGGCGCTGGCCCCATATACCAAGAGTGGTGGGTTTGAACCTGGCCCCGGCCAAACTGCAACAAAAAGAAATAGCTGGGTGTTGTGGCGGGTGCCTGCAGTCCCAGCTACTCAGGAGGCTGAGGCAAGAGAGTCGCCTAAGCCCAGGAGTTGGAGGCTGCTGTAAGCTGCGATGCCCCGATACCCGCCCGAGGGCAATGAAGCGAGACTCTGTCTTGAAAAAAACAAACAAACAAACAAAAAAAATAAAGAAAGAAAAATAGTGACTGTTGCAATAAATTAAATCCTATTAAAATATGTGCCTGGGACATTTTCCTCCACTATTGAATGACCTCTATACGTTTATGTAAAGCATAAGGACTGTTTGCCTCAATATCCGAGGAAGGAAATGATGACACCAGATAGCATCTTATCTTCATGGCCTTTGCCCTCCACACTCAGGTTCCACCATTGTAGATAAAGCCACATCTACCTGACGATCTTATGGGACCAAATTCTCAACTAAGGTTCTGGGCTAAGTGACTAGACCAAGGCTTCACGTTTCTCTTCCAAGTGCCCTTGTTGGATGGCCCTGCATTTTCTAGATGGATGTTTCTAAGGCCATGGTTTCAGATTAGAGTGACTCAGAGGACGATAAAATGTCAGGCCAGTTAAATCGGTTCTCCAACCTTTCTTTATAGATTGTAGCTTCTGTTTCCCTCCCTGACTGGGCTGCCCTTCCCCAGATACGCCAACTCCTGTAAGCTCTGTTCCCAGGAAGGAGGAGATGCTTCCCTGAGGACTGTCCAGAACATAGCGGCCCCTCTCACTTTCTGAGAACCCTGGCTTCTTAAAGAAAGTGGTAGGAGGTTTCATCAGCAGAGGTCTTGGGCTCCATGAGGTCACATCACAAAGGACAGCCTACCTGCTGGCCCCAGTATTTGGAAATAGCCGTCCTCTCCCCCTCACACCCCTCACCTTTAACCCTATCCCAATTTCTGCCCACTGGTTTTGTATAAAAACAACATTGTGCACTCTGTGGTTCTGGCCAGAATCAATCATTGTCTCGGATCCCTTTGGCTGATATAACCATGGTGGGTGCTAGAAGGAGCGGTGTCCCATCCAACTGCTCAGAGGGGAAAATCTGTAAAGTGTAAGAACCACCATCCACTGTGCCCTACTTCATGCCAACTGGAACATTCTCTTTCCACTTAACTATATTTGGTGGTTACAACTGATCTCTCTCTCTCTCTGACACAAGCAACCACTGCCTTGTTCTAACTGATCTCCACCATTTCATGAATGACAACAACTCCCCAGGCCCATATGCTGTACTATATAATTTCCTAAGATTGCCCCATGAGTTGAACCCTGTCATTGCCATTTTACAGATGAGAAAACGGAAGCTCAGGGGGTTTAGAATGCACAGCTGCTAAGTCACAGAACAAGGATTCACATCGACTCCTGGTCCTTTTCTTCCCTTTCCAACTCCATTTCTTTCTTCATCTTCTTTTCCTTTTTGGGTATTTTTTCTCGGCATAACACCAAACTAGTTATGGAAAGAAAAGTGTTTGTATAGGGGGCGTTCAAAACAGTGAGGCCAAGGGGGTGACTGTGTCATTTCTTAAAGATAACATCCTGCATCTTCTTAATATCAGGAACTTTACTGGGCTCTTTAACTCATGGTATCGTCAAAGCAGAATCAGTAAGTTCCTTCCCTTTGTGGCATCTTCTCTATTCCTCTTTCATCCATTTATACTGTAGCATTATTTTACAATGATTTCTTAACGTGTCCAAGGACCTTTTAAACTGTGCTCTCCTTGAGAGAAGAATATTTCTTGCTAAACACTCAACACCTAGCTCAGTGCTTACTTAGCTCAACGAAATTGCTTAGTAAATGTCTATGAGTTAAGGAATATACCAGGTCAACCTCAGGGCTGTTAAAATGTAGGTGTTCTGACTCCCATTTTACAGATGAGAGACCGAAGTTGGGATGGAGTCAAGCGACTTATCTGAAACTGTGGGGCCAGAGCGCTCAAGGCTTTTTCCTGCTTGGCACAGTCATCTATCTAAAAAAAAAGGCTTATGAAATACCCTCAGGCTTAACCAGACAACCAAGTAATAAGAGAGAAAGCACTTTGGAAGAGATAAAACTCCATATACAAACAAGATGCGATTGTTGTCATCATCAACAACAGTGTAGGGCTTAACTAAAGCGTTTCCGTCCGTTAAAAGCACTATGCTGAACCACTTAGAAGGCATTTTCCAGTCTGTGTATCTCGGGATCCTATCTTTGCTGCAACCCTAGCTGCAGGAGTCATTCGCTTTTGGAGGGTGGTTGCTAAAAGCAGAACTTTCAGAAGTCAACCCCCTCCTGTCCTGGAGACATATTGCTGAGGGGCCCTGTGGCTGGGCACTTCTGATGCTCCTCTCCCCGGGCTAGTTCAGGTCTTCTCTGTGACGTACTTCAGCTCCCCCAGGCAGGAGCTATGTGTACGGATCAGCGTGACCCTTGTGCAAGCACGGGGGGAGCAGCCAGTGACCGAATGAGTGATTGCTCAAAGGAGAGCTTTGCAGAGTTTACCCATCATCACCAGGTAAACAAAGCAGTAACCCTGGTTCGTTGGTCTGCAAAGTGTCCCTGGACAATGAGAAGGGCGGGAACACGGCATCCTCAAACCCACGAGCCCACACGGCCCCTTCAGGGAAAGGCCAATCAGAGTGTCACAGGTTGGGTTCCCTGCAAATCAGACGCTGGGAAAAAGATTGACGTGCAGGAGGCGTATTGAGGAAGCTCTACCTGCAGAAAGGGGATGGGGAAGGCAGGAGGAGAGAAAGGGATGGAGGCAAGGGCAGAGGAGGGGAGCGAGGGGGAGAGAAAAGGAATGGCGACGGGGCTGCAGGGGTGAAGCTGAGCCAACAGGAAGCTCTGAAGCTGGGGTGATTTTTTTTTTTTTTGCAGTTTTTTTTGGCTGGGGCTGGGTTTGAACCTGCCACCTCTGGCATATGGGGCCAGTGCCCTACCCCTTTGAGCCACAGGCGCTGTCCAGAAGCTGGGGTGATTTTGACACCCCAGTATTGAGCAGTTATTGGATGACCTTGGGTAAGGCCACTCCAAAGATCAAGTCCCAAAGTGGGCTGGTAGCGGAGAGCTGTCTGCAAACAGCGATTCCAGCAAGCGGTGGAGTAAACCCTTCTTTCTTGAAGAGGGATCTGATTAGTCCACCCCAGCATCTTGTACAGGAATCTCCTTCCTCCCCAGATGTCAGCAGGACAGACCCCTGTGTCAGCAGAGAATCCTCCGTACGCTTGTTTACCTTCTTTATAAAGTTCAAATGTGTTTACAGGGTGGAGGCATTTAGAATCACAGACAGACCTTTCTAAGCCTCAAGTCACTGCTAATACTCAGCTGGGATTAAAATTTAAACTTAGCTGCAAACTTCCAACCGAAGTATAAAAATCTTTCCCTACTGTGGGAGGGAAAACCCTCACTTGTGTCTTCCCTGATTAAGGTGGCAGAGCCTCTGCCTTTCCCATCTACTCTGTTTGGTGTTCCTGACGGACGTGCTTAGGCACCACCGTAATGCAGTGAATGACAAAGCTTCCATTCAGTCGCAACCCTGACCCAAACCTACATGTGCAAACATGATCTAGCCCAGGGCACTGGTATCCATCAAGTTGCGACAGCATTCGTCAATGTCATGCAGTTATTGTGACACACAAGTACAGATGCAACAGTCCTAAACCTCCCACTCCAGGTGACCTGAAAGAACCCCTGTCACCACGTGCCCCAGTAAATGAAAATGGATATTAACTAACTTCTAGAGTGGAATGATAGAACTCACGGGAGAGAAAACAAAATTGGAGGGGTCTTAACCCCACACGTATGCTCATCTAATCATCACAGTCTTACGATGCCTGATTTTTTTTTCTGGGCACTGAGCTAGTCACTGGGAAAGATGAGAAATGAAAAATAAGAGGTCAATGTAAAATACACCATCCTTGTCTACAAGGAGAGAGACCAAACACGCCCAGGGCGGTGTAACTTGAGAAGGTTCATGACCAGGTGTCCTCAAACTATGACCCGCCAGCCCCATGCGGCCCACCTAGGACATTTATCCGGCCTGCCAGGTGTTTTTGCCACCGCTGTTTGTCCTGCTTAGCAACCGACTCATCCCGGGGCCTGCAGTCCAGCCCTCCAACGGTCAAACTGGCCCCCTGTTTAAAAGTTTGAGGACCCCTGAGTGAGTCCATGGGCGAAGGCATGAAAGATGAATTCAACAACAAAAATAAGAGAGAATAATAGTGCCCCGTTTTTAAAAACACTGGGACTTTTTTAGGCATAGAAGGGGGATACGCATTTCCTAGAAGAATTTACTACACGGACAAACATTGTGAAGGGGGACAGTTATATTGGAGTGATGTGAGGATGTCAGGAGAGTTGTTTTAAAGTCAGTGTGCAAAAGAATTATCAGAGATGCTTGTTAAAATGAAGATTCCTGAGTAGGTCTGGGGGGTGGAGCCCAGGAATCAGAATTCTCACCCAGGCCCTCCCCTGAGCTGACCACCACCAGCAGAAATCACCTTGGTCTTGACTGCACAGTAATGTCTGATTTGCACCTGCGCACGTGTTTGCTGTCAGCTTTTGGTAATTGGTATTTATCATCTTTAAATGGCTTTCTTCTATTCTTGCTTTTTCTTCATTTTTATTCCAAGTGGTTGATAAATTACAGTAAATACTTTTTGAGTATCTCTTGATATAATCATTTTAAAATGCCTCTTTACATATATTAAGGCAATGATATCAGATCGGAAGCAGCTGATGGTGTGAAAAGGCCTGTGCGTGGGGGGCAGGGGCGCTGTCTCTCACTCCGGCCGAGCCCCAATTGTGTGTGAGGCAGTTTACAAACATTCCGTCCCTTGAGTCGTGTGAAACCTCTGTAAATTTTGCATCTTTTAATCTCTATGTTACACATCAGGAGAATGCTAAACTCAGAAAAAGTTAAGTGGTTTGTCCAGATCATATAGATGCAAAGTTAGGACCATTAAAGATGCAAAATTTGCTGCTTTAAAGCTACAAAAGCAAGAAAGGTACAGTGTGTGGTCCAGGGTTCTCCCAAACGCGATGCCATTCTTTTTTCTTATTACGAACAGAGCATCTCCCTGGTGGCTTTTGCTGTTACATCTTTTCACTTCATCTGGTTCCTTCATTCATTCTATGGGCATTTACTGGGGGTTCACTGTGTACATCAGGGGTGCCAAGGAGAGCACCCCCATGAACAAGAAACGCCCTTAAGACACATTGGCTCCTGTCCCTGTTACAAAGTTACTGCAGTTCAGAGACAGGGGCGGCTCCCACAGGTAGGGAGAACCAGAAACGCCTTCTCATAAGAGGCAGCATTTATTCTGGACCTTGGAGAATGATGGAGAATTGGAACATGCTGAGATGGGGACACAGGAAAAGCCCTAGAGTCCCGCACACTATCTGCCCGGGTCACAGTTTTCTGGCTCTGAGACACGTGCACGGAGCGTTTGTCCAAGACTAGTGAAGTAAGTGGTTAAGTGCGCTCTCTCCGCCAGAACAGGAGGTAAACATCTCAGGGCTTTTCAAAGAACCACTGCACTAAAATGTCTGTGTTCAAAACAATTACTGTGCCCATCACACACCTCAAGGTAACTTAACCTCTGGACAAGTACCAACTCTTAATATCCTTTTAAAAGGCAGGCACTGAGCCATCGAACTTGTTGGGTGCTGCTTTCCTATCGAAGGGCAAAAAGGAATTGTAGAGAAGCATCACTGTCAGCTCAGGACGTGAGGAATAAATAGTTGCTATTTGTACATGTACAATACCTATGGTGTGCCAGCCACTCTACATAGACGCTCTTTGATTACCCCTCACCAAAATGCTCCGAAGTCACTGTTAACATTATTTTATAGATGAAGAGACAGATGTTCAGAGTGGTTCCATGACTCAAAAACAAAAATCTGATAGGAGAGGCAGATCTAGAATTGTGACGTAGGCCAGGCACAGAAACCCGTGTTATTGCTGTGTGTGTGTGTATGTGTATCCTGGAGAGATGATGGAGGGCTCTGTCCTATATTCTATATATTTTATATTCCTATATCCCTGTGTCCCTAGGTCTCCAAGTCCTTTTATAGATAGCTCTACTTTTACTGGGCATTATTAGTCCTGGTCATTAGCACTCCTTTGGCCACCTCTCCATCTAACCCTGTGTCTTCCTCTGATGCAGTGGCCCAGTGCCCTCAGCTCTGATTCCTGTGAGCTGATTCCCATGTTGCCTGCACATAGTGCTGCCTGGGAGACAGCCACACCATGTGGCCAATCCCAGGACAAAAGAGATAGCGTTGCCCCAGGAGCCTCCTTGCCATCCCAGAATAGCTACCACTTCTTATCCCTAGCAAGGTACGGAGGGCTGTAGTTAGGAATGAGTCTCTATGGACAGACAGAGTTGCATTTGGACCCTGAATCTCCTGCAACCAGGCCAGGCTCTGCAAACACAGGCAGGAGGAGTCCCTCTGCCCACTGAAGAGCAGAGCTTGGTGAGAAGCTCGGGTCAGGGGCAGATGTAGCCTTGCTGCATCCTGGCTGTGGGATATAGACACGTCTTCAAATTGCACTGTCTTAGCATCTAAATAAAACCCACACAGTAGCATACCCTTTGCAGAACTTATCATAAGCACTAGGTGAGTCTGACACATAGTAGGTACCAACTGGTAATTCCTGTCTTTTTGTGGCTTATACAGGGTATATTACCTTACTCACCCTGGTGTTGGTAACACCAAGCACAGGCTGCAGCACACAGTAGGAGCTCAATCAAGCAGGATGAATCTTAAATTTCACCCTCTCCCTACTCTTGAAAGTGGAGGGCAAGGATTAGCAATCTAGCCCACTGCTTGTTTTTTTTTTTTAATAAAGTTTTATTGGAACATGGCTATACACAAATGCCATATTGTCTGCAACTATGGCTGCTTTTAAACTATAACATCAGAGTTGAGTAGATGCAAAAAGACCATATGGGCTTACAAAGGCATTTACTGTCTAACTCCTTACAGAAAATCTGGGGACCCCCGGTCTGGGGTATGGATCCTTTCAGTAAAGAAGAGCTCTAGAGCAGGGTTCTCAAGCTGTGGGTCACAACCCCTTTTTAACGATGAAAATACATTGCGGCATTAGGAAGGTTGAGAACCACTGCACTAGAGGGTTGGCATTTGAAAAAATAACTTCCTCTGCTCCTCCCCCACTCACCCTTTATCTCCTCCCTCCCTGGTTTATTTATTGGTTTCTTAGGTCTTACATTATATAAGGTACTATTTTTTTTTTTATTATATATGTTGTTTATCTCCTATCACCCCCAATAAAAAACTCAGCATGGGTGGGGATTTAGTTGATGATTTGTGCTAACTCATATAGAGTGGAACCTTCAAGTTGACCACCTCCCTATACTGACCACTGACCACGTCCTCAAGGTGACCTAATTTTGATAAACCGGACATGTGCCACATGTGTATATCAGCCCAGCAGGCCTAGTTCCTCATGTTGATCAGTTTGTTGCAGTCCCACTGTGGTCAACTTTCAGAGGGTCTACTGTATATTTAGAACCTTGGCCAGTACCTGGCACACAGTGGGCACTGCACAAATATTTGTTAAATGAATAAACACTAATTTTATAGAATAGGTTGGTTAGGCAAATTATGTCGAAGGCTTTCTTTTTCATGGAAGAGTTTTGGGGTTTATGGAGGGACCAGGTGGCTCCTAATCTCTGGGAGGGGGGCATTATTTTTCCTACTTTATAAAGGAGACAACTGAGACTCTGGTTAAGTCAAGGCTTCTCAAACTTTACTTTATGTGCACGCGAATCACTGGGGATCTTGTTACGCCTCAGGAGTCCGGGCTGGGCCCAGGAGATGTGTCTCCAGCTGGCCCCCAGGTGCTGCAGATGCTGTTGGCCCACGGCATCCACACTGAGCAGTGAGGGCACAGGGCTCCCTCTGCAGCCTGTACTAGCTCTTGGAGGCCATGGTTTCCTTTCTCGTCTCTCTTCTCCACCTCCATGACCCTCTCTCAATCCTGGGGTCTCACCAGACCTGTCCGTCCTCCCTTCCTAGGCTGATCCCTGTCCCCACACACTTCCCTTTTGCAGCCACCCCACCTCCAGCATCACCAGCCTCTTCCTTCTGCCTGGGCTCCTCCCCTTTAATGACACTTCTGCCCAGGGCTTTCTGGTCCCCCATGTGGCCAGTATCATGTTTCTCCTCAGTTTGAAAGCCCCATGTTTAAGGTGATCCTCTTCATGGCCCCCAGGCAGGCTGGCTTCCTCCCCAACCCCATCCCAGAACCTGCATACGCAGCTGCTGATGGCCGAGTTCATCGCCCTCCAACTCCGTCCCCTGCAGTATCTGCTACAGCCAACCAACCAACCAACCAACCAACCAACCCGTCCTCCTCTTGTACGGCGCTTGCCTCTCGGTGCTGAGTTTCCTCCTCCCCATGTCTGCTTTGGCAGATTCTCCTCCTCTGAATCTCTAGCCCTGGTCAGTTCCTGGGACTCAGCCAGCAGCTCTCTGTTCTTGTACTCTTTCTCCAGGCCTAAATTCATCCACCCCATACTCTCATCTGCCACCTTTCAAAGGAAGTTGGCAATCATCCACCTCCCACCCAAACTCTGCCTCCGCATTTCCAAGTTCTCACAGGACGCTTGGCTTGGAAGCCTCACCAGCCTTCTCAGCCCAGTATATCCAGGGCATACTGACCCTCTTTACTGCAAACCATTCCCCCACCCCACCCAGACATCTCTATTTCCAAGATAATCCATTCTCCTTCCCATCTACTTCCGAGTGGCTTTGGAAGAAACACTTACCTTCTCTGACCAATTTCTCTGCTATTCAACACAGAGATGGCACCTACTAGACTAGGCTATTGTGAGGACTTAGTGTCATCAGCATGTACAAAGTACTTGGCGTGTGGTAGCACTAAGAGTTTCCCTTCTCCCCTCTGGTCCAGAGGATCAGACATGCCTAATCTGTTCAGTGCATCATCATTCTTGGAGGTATCTCATCCTTAACAAGTGCTTGGAGGAGGTTGGGGAGAGGAAGACAGTGCTTAAGAGAAAATCTAACCACCTAAGAAAGACTAGTCTATAAAAGTCAAAATATTACAGTGACATACACTTGGTGCTTTAGGGTTAGTGAATATAAGATAGGAATATTATTATGGAAACCCTGTGTCCCAACCAGACGCTTCAGTATCCCACTGCTGGCATGAGTTTCATTCTCCATCACATAGAACTTCACGTCTGCACCAACTCAAAGGCCCTTGTTACTCCACTGCAGCTGGAGTGACAAATATTTCCACATCTGTCCTCTACACTTCTGTGATGTCACTGCAGCACCCAGTGGAGTGCACGGTGTGGCCTGGCTAACGGACGGAGGGGTGAGGTACACAGAGGGGGTCCCAGGGGCCACCATTCCTGCCAGGACCCCTGTGGTTTCTGGATGGGGAAAGAAATTAAACTAACATTTCATGAGTGGCAACTTTGTACCAGGCACTTAAGGAAATCATCTCGTGTTTTCTCTATGAGTTAGGCACTGATACTCTCATTTTAGGGTTAAGAAAAAGGGGACTGAAAGAGTTTGGAAAATTTGCTCAAGGCTGGTAACTGGTGAGTTACAGAGCCAGGACCTGGGTCCAGAGCTGCCAGAATTTCAAGCTCAGCCTCTGTCCACCAACCAGTGACACCCACACTGTTCACGGCTCCCTGCCTTCCCAGATGCTGTTTCCTCTGATCAGAAATTTTATTTTTCCAGTATTAGCTAAAAGCATTCCTAAATGCCCTGATAATTATCTGTCGATAAATTAAACATTAGTCACTCAGCTAAGTGCTCCCACACCACAGTGTGTGTTGGCATCTCTCTGGTGACACTTCAATTGTTTGATTGTATGCCTGTCTCTGAGATAGGTTTGAGCACTTTGAGGGTGGGGCCCAAAGTTCCAGTAATTTTTCCATCTATTGTCTGGAAAGCAATGTATGTGGTCAGTGCATGGTCGTGGAATGAATAAATAAGAAATAAACAAATGATTTTTGTTTATTTCAGTTCTCTGGTACTTTCGGCATTGGTGGTTATGGGGGTTCATTTGCTCCTACATATCACAAGGTTAGTGGTACTAATACAATCCTACAGACCTACAGATCCAATAGGGTCAGAGTGAGGGGACAGCCTTCCGCTGGCCCCATCTTCATATATGAAGGCTTCAGCAGGTAATTGTTGATAGGCATGGCCTGTCTCATAAGGCTGGGTTTAGCAGGGCTGAGGAGAGACACGGAGTGTTGGGTAATGCACTTTACCAGGCTCGAGGCATCCCGAGTTTAATCCCACTCTTTTGCGGGTTGAATGTGCAATGAGTTCATGCTCCCCTCTGGCCCTCAATTTCCCCAAATAGAAAATGCATATTCGGAACAGGGATGACTTCAGTAGCTCTCTGATTTTCTTTAATCACCAAAGATTACTGTCTGGAGTTTTTCTTTTTTACCTTCATGTTTTAAGAATCTCTGTTTTACTACTTAAAAAATCACCTTTATTTAGCAAGTGCCAAAAAAAAAAAAGAGAGAGAGAGAGATAGGAAAACAGACATTTATAATTCCCGACAAAACGCACCGAGAACGTGAGATAACTAATGCTACACACCAAACGGATAATTCCAGCCCAAAGCAAAGACATGGGATGTTTCTGTCACCTGTGAGGTGGGTTCTAGATAAAGTCATGATACCCTGTAGACTTTCTGAAATAGCAGAAACAGCCAATGAATTCCTTTCTCACCTTTGAGCCCCTAGGGCTACCTACTGTCTACAAAGATACAAGCGAACTCAGAAATTGCTGAGATCTGTGATTCTGTCTTCTGTATGTAAGTCCTGTGGGAGGACTGTATCTCCCTCTTGTTGGAATTCAGGGATTCCTAACTAGAAAATGACATTCTCGAAGGTGAAAAGGCCCTTCATAGCTCAAAAAAATGGGGGGAGGGGAATCTAAGATGGCAGAAACATAATTGACTGGAACCATGACAGTGCATTTTCAAATGAAACACATCTACGTAAAATAAAATCTCTAGGGCGACAGACGACTTAGACAGAAGTGAATACAAGAAACCAACAGACACTTGGTCGGCACAGGAAATGCATGCTACGGGTTCCCTCACAGGGCACAAAGCAGAGTCAACACCGGCTCGATACTTACAAGTAATAGGAGTAGGAATAAGCATTTCTTCTATATATTGATGGGCAGTCAGATGAAGGAAATGTCCAAAAAGGGGGAAAAAGAAAAGACAAACAAACAAGAATTAGATTTTTGTGAAATCTTGATTCTTAGAAATGCATATATTATTTTAGCATCCCTAAGTTCAAGGAGATGCAAGTCCCTCTACAAGCAAGTCTCAATGTCTTCCTTGAGAATTGGGTATTTTCAGGGGGTGAAGAAGTGAGAGAAACCTCTCCTACACGTAGGGAAACTCATTACCTCACACAGAGGAAGATAAGTGTCACGTTGGCTGTTTTCATTGTTGGAAAGTTCCTCCTTGTGGTCAACCAAAACTAGCTTCCTTGTAATTATGGGTTTTTTTTTTTTTTTTTTTTTTTTGGTGTGTGGCCTCCTAGGACCAGTCTACTTTTTTTCCACATGACAGTGTTCCCGTGATCTAAGCAACACCACCATAACTCCTTCTGTCTTCTCTATTTCAAGTGAAATCACATCAGAATCTATTCCGCAGGGTCATGCTAAAAGCCAGGAATTCACATGGCAGGACTTGAGATGGCTCCCAATGACCCACACTTCCAGGCGCGTGGGACGTTGGGTAGCGCCTTCCCACACCAAATCAGGGCTAGTCCTGGGTGACTGATTGAAGGTAACAGGTGCTATGTTCTAGAACTTTCCAAGGTAGGCAAAAAAGAAGCCTTGCTGCTCTGTCCAGAACTCTTTGTTGGAACCCTGAGTCTCCATTTAAGAAGTCCCTGTTTCCCAAGGCCACCATGCTACAGAGATCACATGGCATGTCCCTGAGACCACATGAGGAGAAGGGGACGTCCCGCCAGCCACCAGACATTCTAGCCCCAGCTACTCAACTCATCCCAGCTGAGACCCTTGACATCATGAACAGAAACAAGTCATTCCCTTTAAGCCCGGTCTAAAGTAAAGACTCATGGGCAAAATAAATAATTGCTGTTGTTTAGCCATTAGATTCTGGGAGGAGTTTGTTACACAGTAGTGGACAAACAGAACAAAATCCAACCTTATCACGAAAGAGCAATGTTGTGAGAGGGAGGAATTTCAAACTTAGATTTGAACAGACTCTGCCTTGAATAAACTCTCTGTGCCTTCATTTTGGCATCTGTTCTTAGGTGAGTTGAACTAGATCCTCAGTTTCCAAACTGTGTCCCCAGAAGCCTGCAGGTTCAGTAGGGCAATAGCTTTTGAATGAAGACGGAGGGGCGCTGAGCATCTGGGGCCACTGACCCCCCACCATCTGCCAAAGATAAGCATCTCCATTTTTATCAATTTTATAAATTAGAGTTTCATTTAAGATTTCACATGGTGAAGAACTCTACTCTCCAAAAGAGAGCTCTGCCTTCAATCTCTTTCTAAGGTCTCTACTAACTCTTGGCCTCTGTGCAAACCAAAAACTCAAATAAGTCCATGATATTCCCTTTGTTAGAATTTGGGTTGCAAGAAAATAAATAGGATTTTTTTTAAAAAAATTTTACATCAAATTTAGTTACACTGACAATAAGTGATACATCGGTAGATTGAGAAAAATTGCTGGGTGATTCAGATCCCCAAATATCCATGTGAGTAGATAAGAATGGTTTCCTTCTCTCTCGAACTATCCTGTTTTATAGAACCATGGTGGGGGGTACATTTTCAGAGGCCCCAGTTTCCCCCTATCAAGAAGGAAGTAGCCAGAGTCCCCAGGGCAGGGCTATCTTGAGGCCTTCTCTCCTCTGTTGGCAAAGTCCAACCCTACAGTCCCTGAAGAAAAGTGACTATTAGAGATGAGAATTCAGTGGAAGGAAAGACTTGTACCATTTTTGAAGGAAAATTTGGGGGGAAGAGGCCACAGTGAAGCAACATCTGGAATAAACCATTCAGTATCCTAGACTAAAAGGACAGTGGCCCTCGCTGAGGGAAGAGAGGGAAGAATTGGGGACCATGATGGGCGGGGACCGAAGATCCCACAGCAAGTCACCAAATCCCTTTCACCACACTGTAAGGACATTGCTCCTCTGTGTCATTGCTGGCCCATTCAGTGCCTAGAGATGGGATTCCTCAGGACAGAAGGCCCAGAATCCATTTGTGGTGGACTTATGGACACTTGTGTTCTCCAGGGTGTCAAGAACACTGGGCTGAGAACCAAGAGGCCAGCACTGTAGCCCCAGATATTTCACTTGCTCATTGTGGTATCTCAGGTGAGTGAATTTCTTCCTTTGGGCCTTGCTTCCTGATCCTGGCACCAAGGTGGAGGGCATAGATGGCTGACAGCTCAAACACCATCAGGGCAAGGAAGTATGATAAGCCACAGGATGTCACTGATCAGTAACTGCATAGCTTTGAGAAAGTCAGCAAACAGCCCTGAGTCCCCACTTCTCCATCTCAAGCTTAGGGGCAATAATTACCTACTCCCAAGAATTGGTATGGGTATCAACAGTAGATTGTATTCATCTACGTTATCTTAAAAATAGGTATGTTATATATTATAAAGTACTATATGCACATCACATTCATCTAATTAATATTAGATTATATTTATCAAAACATCTGAAATACATCAGGGCTCAATAAAAAGGGTGGTTTGCATCCCTACCTCGTGCCTTACTGTTTCTTGTGCTGGTCACCAGGAACAAAGTGTCCACCTCTTTAGGAATCATAAAAATAGGAATAAAATAAAAAAAGATAGGTATGTAGCACCTACTATGTTCCAGGCATGGTTCTTGGCTCTCATCCTGCATTTTAATTGTTTATTCTTCACAATCGCCCTAAAAGACAGGTATTATTGTCATTTCCCTTTTACAGATGAAGAAACCGAGGCAAAGGAGGTGAAGTAACTTGCCTAAGATCACACAGCTAATAACTGGGTTTGACAGCATCAAGGCTCTAGAACACCGGCCTGCACTGCCTTCTAGGAAGGAGGGAAGCAGGTGCGCCCGAGTGATGTGGTGAGGCATGGAGAGGACAGGTACCTTATCTCTTTTAATTCCCTCCATGGCCTTGTGGAGCAGACATCATTAGTCTCCTCTTAGGTGAGGAATCTGAGGTTCTAAGAGGTTGCTCCTCGCTTGGTCAAAGGTTTCATGTATCTTTGGACCCACTGTGCAGCTTCCATCCTGAGCCACATGACCTCACTGGTTGCTACCACCTGCTCCTGGGGTCAGTCTGGACTGTCTAGTTTTTCTGCTCTCACCCTGCAGCAATCACTTCTCCCGAGCCACGTCCTCAAGACAGCATGCAGCCTTCTTTGCCTTCAAACCACACACCACCTCTTTCAAGTAGCTTCTCTGAGTTATCCAGGATGTCACCAAAAGCCAGTGCCTTCCCTGGCAGCTGCAGAATAATGACGACTGACCAACTCCAATTAATTATCCTTTCCCGATTAAACTGCAAAGTCTTCCAGGGCAAGTGTCACAGATCTTTACCCCATGACCAAAACAGGCTGCCTGTGAGCTTTTTCTGAGCCTTGAAGAAGATTTACTGAAGGTCCAAATCTACAAGGGTACAGTGATATTGTAAGGAACAGATTGCCTGAAACCAAAAGTCCTGAGCAGGGAGATAGTTGTGCTTAGAAAAAAAAAGAAAAGAAAATAACCTCAAACTTCCTAAATCACATACTGCAGAACCCTCTTTTCATTTGGCTGGTAAGATTGTTCCAGATACAGTTTTCCTTTGTTCCATCATATTTAAATAAGACTAAGTTTAACAGGTAGTAGTTGTCTGGCTAACTACCCATTAGACTATTGACCCCTCCATCTATCTCATGAACTCACTCCCTCACCCAGCCAGCCAGCCACTTAACAAGCCATCTGCCCACCTATCTATCTAGCCCATAAACCCACTCTCTCATCTATCCATCCATCCATCCATTTATCCATCTCTCCATCATTAATTTAGCCAAAATTTATCAAAATCCTACTCTATACTTGTCACTCCCAACTAGAGATATACAAAAAATAAGATCTTGATCCCATCTATCTGGTAAAAGGGCTGGACAAGAAAAGTATAAGACAGGCGATAATAATAGCTACCACTTAAACAGTGAGAGATCACTTACGTCCCAGGTACTATCAAAGCACATTATGTGGGCTATTTTATTTAATCCTCATGATGACCCTATAAGATGATATTACCCTCATTTTACAGATGAGAAATGTGAAGCTCAGAGAGGTTAAGCAAGTTTCCCAAGACCACACAGCTATTAAGTGGCATGGCTGGGATGAGAATCCAGGCTGTCTAACTTAGCCTGTGTTAATAACCAGTACACTATATTGTCTTCTGGAATGATAAATGATATTATGTAGTAACACAGGGAACCATGGGGGTCACACCTGGGATAGAAGTAGGGAGGCAAAGCAGGCAAGATGGCCCAGAACCCTCTATGCTTGAATTGCAAAGTCAAGGTGAAGCCTGACGGAGGAGAGGGAGGTAATTTTAGACAGGTGGAACTGTGTGTGGCCTGAGCAAGTGGGTTAGCAAGGCAGGAATGTGAAAATGTTCAAAGGGCTTTGGGAACTTAAGGAGCTTGGTCTTAGTCCTACAGGCCATCGGGAAAACCCAAGAAGGCACGGAGTCAAATGTGTGTTCTAAATGGGTAGTTCTGGCAGGAAGGTGAGGAGAGAGTCGGGGGGAGGGGGAGTGGGGGCCAGGAACCCACTCGCCCCAGGGCTAAGACAAGCGATGTTGGGGGCCTCTTCACAGTGGTTGTGGGGATGGAGAAGCTTTGAATGTGGAAGGTGGTTAAGAGATAAAATCAACAGAGATTAAAAGTGGGCCCCTGAAGAGGACGCCCAAGTTCCTAGTGTTGGCGGCTGCCCACGTGAGTGCAAACAGGAGAAAGCGTTGCTTTTCAGGCTGTGATCCCGTGAAATGTAGAATGGGGTGGACAAAAGAAGATGACACATTTTATTTGGGCCTTTATCCCACCTCAAGAAATCACTCAAACTTAGGCCACGCAACTTAGCGTCTTTGTAGGTCCTTTTCAATATTTGATCCGGGTTCTATGGTGTTTCAGAGTGTGGACTCCACCACCAGATTCCCACGTTTGAGACCCTGCTCTGCTGCTTATTATCTTAGGCAATGTCCTTCAACTCTGTGTGCTTGTGATCTGTAGCATAATCTTGTAATAAGCCCTGCTTCTTCCTGCTCATCTGGTAGTCAGCTTTTCCAATTGCCTCATTGTTTTGTTTTTCTTCCTTCCTGGCTAGACAAGGGGTTCTGTAAAGGTCCTGGCCACAGCATGCCTTCCATACGCTGTCCCCACCCCCCCAGCCCTGCCGCCTCTCCACCACCAGACTTGGTGCACCGTCGATGCTCCAGGTTGATGTCCGGGGCTGTGCTCTGAATGAAGCTCTCTTGTACAACGGATAGGGTGTTGATCCTGGAACCATCTGCTCTGATTTCACTGGGCTCTCCCATTCAACACGCTTGCAGGGAATTCCCAGGATTTGCAAGGCACATGTGTGATAAGGATGAATCAGAATAGACAGCTAATGGTCCAGCAGAGGACACAGGATGTGAATACAAATGACAAAGATCAGGCAGAACACACCATGGATCCTCGCGGAGGGATCCAGATGGTGCAGAGGCTGGGTTTGACCTGGAGGTCAGGAAGGGTTCGTGGAGAAGATGGCTTTTGAATTGAACCTTCAACATGAATAGTCTCTGGTCACATGGAGCTCAGGAACACAGGCATCGGATGAAGAGAAAGTTCCTAAGCGAAACTATAAAAGTTGGGGTGAGATGTTAGGAGATCGGCCAGGATCCCTGAGGACAGAGGGACAACCCAGCTTGACAGAGGCCCCCAGATGACTCAGACATGTGTTTCTTCCTTCACTGCCACCCCCTGCTGAGCCATTGTGACAGGGGAGGAAAGGACACGGAAGGATTTTTCGACAGCAGGTTCGGGAGTACAAGTTTTATTTTTGAAACCTTATTCTGGCTATAGTGTGGAAGGTGGGTTGCAGACGTGGAGTAAAGTCAAGAAGCCCTGTGAGGAAACTCGTGCAAGAGGTACAGAGGCCTGTCCCCACGGAAGAGGAGCAGAGTGAGAGGGGATGCGACCAAGAGAATGTAAAGACGCAGGTTAGAGGAGCCTGGGATGCTGGAATCCCACCTGTCTGGCTGCCGGGATGGGAGGTAGTATAGTGCTTGTCAATGAGATGGGGACAAAAGATTGGAAACAGGTCAGAGAGCAGGTAACGATAGTGACTTCATCTATGAAACACCTGAGGGGTTTTCCAGGTAGACGTCCTGGGCAGATGATACAGGGCAGCGGAGCTGTGGTGAGGAAAGACTAAAGGCCTGTCCCTCACAGCCATTTCCATCTTCAGGAAACCGCAAACACTGGGTGGTGAGACCAATACCCAAATGAAGACGTGTGCAAACGGCACCGTGGCTGTGTGCAGAGGAATGCCATGGGGCCCCGGGCACCTGCTGGGAAAGCTTCATAGAGCGGGTAACACTCAACCTGGGAGTCCAGCTTGAAGTGTTTTGGGGCTGAGGATTACAGAGTGATGGGGATGTTGCAGGTGAAGGGAAATGTCAGGACGTTTCCTTAAGAGAAACAGCGTGTGTGAAAGGGAGAGTGTAGTGAAATCAGAGCAACAAGCCCAGAGAGGAAATGGTACTAGAGTTTGGGTCACCTGCTTCCTAGTCCAGGATTTGCTTATTCTCTACCAGTCTCTACAGACCGATAGAGTAGAAGTTACCAGCAGGGGCTCTGGAGTCACAGAATCTGGGTTTGCCTTTTAACTCTGCCCAAGACCTTGGCCAACTCATGTAACTTTTTAAACTTCACTTTCCTCTTCTCCGACCTATCCTACCATGATTCTTAGGAGGATTAAATGAATATGGCAGCAGTTTAAATGGAAAATGAACAAATGAGATCACCGTGTAGGTATTTAATGCAGCACTGCTGTTAATATTAGCGAGGGGTTGGAAGCCGGCTTGGTACAGTTGCTGGTCACGTGAGGTGAATGTCCCTATAGATACCAGGCATTGTAATTCCTCAGGCAGGTTCAGGGAACGAAACTTATTCCAACTGTAGCTCATCTGATCTTCAGAATGGCACTTTAAAAGTGGCTACATCTTAGAGATAGGAAAGCAGAGGCTGACATGTGTTAAATTACTTCTCTAAGGTTAAACAGGACAGTGACGATTTGGATCCAGTTTTCCTGATTCCCAGCCCGCAGCTATAATTTGTCGGCATTTACTCGGCTGAGAGTGACTGGAGGACAGATACGAACCAGAGGATCAATGCACAGCCAGAGATGTATATATACCTGAGAGTAGACACCCATCTCCCAAACGCAAGACACCCCACAGACATCCTTGGAAAATTGCCATCTAGACAGACTAGGCGTGGTTCATAGAACATTCAAGTTGGATCAGGTGGAGTTGGGTGGGGGGAGGAAGGGAGGAGATGGCTATTTCTAGTGGCTAGAATCACGCATGGTACTGACTTTGAAAATATTTCTCTGAAGGTTGCCTAGTTCTCATTTGAGAAGAAGGGACGGCGAGGCTAATGTAGGACCCAGACAATGTAGGTCTAGGGTACAGCTCTGCCAACCTGTGTAACCTGGCTCTGGGGCTGCCTTGTGCAAAGTGCATGGCTGTGCCTAAAGCTTTGGAGGACCATGCTCAGATCCCAGGAAGTGTGTCCTAGGGCATAAAATTGAACTATATGCCACATGTAGGCATATGCATATAATTCCACATAACACCAACACCTTCAACCACTAGGATGTGCTGGTTTAGGCTCTAAGACTTAAGCTTTCCTCCTTAATTTTCATCAAAGGTGCACAACTGAGGAACCAGAGAGGTTGTCTTGCAATTCGATTACTCCTTGTTTTGGGGGTTGGGGGTGACCAACTATTCTAAGGGAGGAGGCAAAGGATGACGATGACCAGGACCGCAGTGCTTCAGTCAGCAATGAGGGTCCCTCTCTATCTCAGGAGTCGACACAGTGCTCATAAAAGGGAGGCATGTTTTATGACATAATGGCATGTGATATCCATTCTAGAACATTCTGAGGTCCAGCTGTGATCAATAGATCCAGGGCAAAAAGACAGAGTCATTGTCTAGTAACAGCATAAGCAAGGATATTTGATAGTGAATGAAGCTAAAACAACCTGGTAACTAACTCCGTCAGTGGGGGCTCCTTCTTCTTGTCCCTTCCTAAAATGCTCACGTCATCCTGTGTATCTTTATGTAGCCTGGTTCTGTATGGTTCCACGTTCAAAGATGCCCAGTCTAGCCAGCCAAGAGGCATACAAAAGAATCTTAACTTTTGCTTGTATCGCTTCTAAACTATATGAAAATCCCAAATGAATCGCCACCTAACATCCCATATCTCTTCCTGCCTCTCATTTTTCAAGGACCCCCCCCCCATTACAAAGCAAAACCAAGCAGCAGCAACAAACATCTCTCAGGCCTTATTGATATTTTTCTCTCTTCCCTTCTCTTTTTTCTCTCTTCCTCTTTCTCTTTCCTCCTCCCTCCCCCTCCAGTTCTTTGAATGTAAGTTAACTTAGCATCTTCCTTAAGCCCCTCCCTTCATCCTTATCTCTCAAGCCCATTCTCCTCCTTCTTTCTAGTTCTATGTCACAGAAGAAACCCTTGAGAGGAAGGGACTCTCTTTTCAGAGTGGCAAGGAAGCCCCAAGGCCAATGATGGTGAACCCTTTGAGTGAGAAACTGGAGATCTCTTCTAATGTTTAATAGAAGCCTTTGTGGCTGTAGCTTTAGGGAGTCTTTGAGTCCATTGAATCAATTAGGAGGAGAATAAAAATAGAAGCAACCGTGCCCTGCACGAGGAGGGCAGGGAGAAGACCCAGGCGAGCTCGGGCTGGGGGGGTAACAGGTGTTTGACATCTGAGAACTCGAGCATCCAGAACTGTAGGCGATAATGGGGCACAGAAGAGATGCTGACACTAAGCTCTGAGCTGTGACGATTAGGCTATTACTTGGGAGTTTCTTTTACTTTAATACTTCTTCCTGTTAAGTAGACACAGACAGCACTCTGGCCAGGTGAAGTCAGCAATAGACTCTATTGACCAATGAGGTTTACCTGTATTTCTATATGGGGTTGGGATCTTCAGAGGTGAAGGGTTTCACCACCTCTTTTGCTGTCCTTTGACACAGGAAGACATTGTAGATTAGTGGAAAGGGTGCAGGCTTATGTTGAATCCTGTGGTTCCCAACCTTCCTAATGCCACAACCTTTAATACAGGTGCTGTGGGTCGTGACCCACAGGTTGAGAACTGCTGGTTTAATTCTTATGCTCCCCACCTTTTCCTTTCTTCTCCACCCTTCTATACATTATTTCCATCAGCTAAGTCAGTACTATGTCCTATTTTCTCCAGCAGATACTGTCTGGGTACATGCTGATTGGCATCCTCCTCCCAACACCACAGCAACGGCTGAGTTCTCCCTCTGTGGTGGTCAGACGATGCTGCCTGTGGCTCGGGTCTGATGGACAGTTCTGATAGACTGGAGACATGATGAAGATACTCAGAGCAGGTTAAAATGACACAAAGGACTCACTTCACAGTTGCTCCCACCCTGGAAACACAAAGCCCTTTCCTCCCTCCCCAAGAGTCACACATTTCAGAAATAGCTGCCGAGAGAGAAGTGAAATTTCTTCCCAGGCTCACAGACGCTGGTGATGTGGGGTAAGCCAGGCTTTAGAAAGAGCAAAATTGGAAGCGTATATCTGACTTACAAATCAGTGGCAAAGAATGAGAAAATTTCAGGTCTATCAAAGAGATATCCAATTCCATTAAGTTGGTTACTTTTTTCCCAGGTAGACAATCCCAAACGCACCTCCGCCTCTAACGCTCTGAAAGTAACACGTCAACGACCTTCCACGTGCAAGGTGCTTACCAGCCCTGGAGAGATCTGCCTCATGAGCGGGGAGGTGCCTAGTCCCTGAGGCATGTAATACGCCAGGTTTTGTTGATGACGACAGTGATATGACAACACTGGGCTGTCCTTAATCCTTTGAGGACTCTTCACCCCCTGTATTAATACAGCACCTTCTCTTCTTCCTGGGTCTCTTCAACCAGAAAGGCAGCAGCTGCACAAAACCCTTATCTCTTAGGCCCTTCTGCTGGGAGTAGAGGCAAGCAGTGATCCTGTTAGACCAAAGATGTCGGGAAGGATATCTGCCCACAGGCTGCCCTGGCCAGAGGGAAGACAGGCTCCAAACAGGTTTAAAACGACTAGTGAGAGAGAGACAGAGGAACTCTGTGGTGTCTACATGGCTAAGAGAAGGCCGACTGCCTGTGTAGGAAGAACCCCCATATCTCTGAATCCTTGGTGACTGGAAATGGGGACAGTGCTTTTTTAAAATTTTATTTTCTGCATTTATATTCATGTGGCTTCTAAGGCGGAAGCTGCAACTAGTCTTGGGGGAATTCTGTCCCTTTGTTCTGGGGGGGGGGGACAAGTTTCATGGGCATTTTTTTCTTCTTCAGATGGAAGCAAGTCCCTGGCCCTAGTTCTCGGGGTGGCCCTGAACTCTGTGCATAAGCAAACCCAGAGCTTCAGGCTGAGATATTAGTTTGGTTAGTAGGGTAGGGGGTCCCTTTCACTGGGGGCAGAGCATGTTACAGCACATATTATAATATGGGTAAATGCTTTGTTTTCTCTGGAAGACAAACAAAGGAGTGGGGAGGAAGAGTCAAGGTTGGGGCCCTGGTATTGGGGTTAGGAAGACACACAGGTAGGAAGTTGGCCTGATGACATGGTGGCAGACAGGGGCTAAGGAGGGGTGGTCAGCAGGACTCCCCTTTGGAGGAATAACCAGTGTCCCTGAAGGTCAGGGACAGCTGGTTTTCTTTCTTTGTGTTTCCTTTCATAGTCCGTAGTTCCCTGGTGCTGTCCTTAAGCCTGTGAATATCTCTTAAGCAGAAGAGCTGGTATAGTAAATCCCGCTGTAGGAGTCTGTACCCCTCCTTTCATGAGCGATCTAACTGGCAAACACCCCACATGTTAGTCGGCCAGAGGTAGCCAGGTGACAAGCAGCAATGACCCAGCTGGGGAGATTTTGTAGGGCATGGAGTCGGAAGAAGCCTGGAGCAGGACAGTCCCTGGAGACCCTTACACCATCGTAGGCTTTTTCTCTCATGCAGTGAGCAGCTTGGGAGGCTATTACTTGGCCGATGAAAATCAGGGCTGAATGGAGGTGAAAAGAACAAAGCACTCCTTCCCTGCAACTGGGCTCTCCACGTCCCTGGGGCTCCCCGGCCGTCTTGATGACGGGACTGACCACAGTAGAAGACTCATTTCATGATACACAGAATCCATTGCCCATCAAGGTGGCCCAGCTGGAGAGATCACTGGCCCCTTAAACCGGCCATCTCAGGGCCACTTGATGACCAGGCAGCACACATCCTTCAGATACCAACATGATAAGCTACAGTATTTTCAAGCATTTCAGGACCGCAGCAATCAAATCAGAAGGTCCCGGCAGGACAGTGATCAACAGAGTAACAACATGGCCACACGTCAGTGTTGGGGCCCCCCAGGGTCAGCAGAGTCTTTGGGGCAGCGGCAGAGACTCACCGCCTTTTGATGGTGAGCATCACGCCCAGGAGAATGATGATGAACATGAGGAGGCCTGCGATCACACCAGCCATCTTCACGGTGTTGTCCACCTGCTTCTCTGGCTCCACGGTGTTAGAGTTCTGGGTAGAGGCACCTTGGAGGGGAACAGAGAAAGGGAGAGATGTTGAAAAGGGTCATGCACGTGACTAGCCAAGAAACATAATGACAACAGCTCCCTCGTACTGAGAGATAGCTATGAGCCAGGCACTGTGTTAAGAGCATTATATAAACTGTTCCCATTTAATACCTTTTGAGGCTTAATCCTTTTGAGGTTGAGATTGTCATTAGATCCCTTTGCAGATGAAGAAACTGACATGCAGAGAAATTAAATAAGTTGCCCAAGGTCTTACACTCGGAGCATCATTTCCCACCAGTGAGATCAAATGGAGAATTGTTATCTCCTATGGCTTCATCTGCAGGATTATACCATTTGAACTACAGTTCAATTTGGGGGTTCATGGAACTACTACAAAATAGTAGCTTCGTGTTAAGGCAATACAATTAAAATCATTGCATTTTTAAAGTTAAAAATGTTTTTGTTTTATTCCTTACATAAAAAAATGGCGGGGTAAAAACTTAGTGTATTAAAGGAAATTGGGTTCCAAAAATGCTCAAATTTGATTAACGCCATTTTTACGTATAAGTCTAAGGCAACAGGTTCCAGCAGGTGTAATTCCCTGGCACAGTCCTCAGGAGAGGAGGTCAGGGGACTGGCCACTTACTGTATTTTCAGACTCTGCTGAGTTCATGGTTGTAACTTGGTCAATCCTTGAAACATCTCCAAAGGTAGCTACTGACTTTCCCAGTTTAAGGATGAGGAAACCAAGGGAACGTGCTAAAAGTCACATCACTGATCAAGGTCAGTTTCTACAGGTTTTCTGCTTCCACGTTGAGACCTCAGTGTTCAGAAACCTTGAATTCAACTCCATCACCGAGTCGCCCAGGTCCACTATCCCTAAAACATTGTTTGCATATGCCACAGCGCCAGCGCCCAGCCTCCTCATGCTGCGTGCCAGGGATCAGAGGCAACTTCTGACTTCAAACACTCTGGAGCCGGCGTCCTCAAACTATGGCCCACCTAGGACATTTATCCGGCCTGCCAGGTGTTTTTGCCGCTGCTGCCTGTCCTGCTTAGTAGCTGACTCATCCCGGGGCCCACAGTCTGGCCCTCCAACGGTCTGAGGGACAGTGAACTGGCCCCCTGTTTAAAAAGCTTGAGGACCCCTGCTCTGGAGAGTGGTCTACAGGTTATCATCATGCCAACTGAATTGCCTTCTGCTTCCCTTCATATCCCGCTCCCCACTGTGCCACATTTGTGCGAGGCAGCTGAACGCTCTCATTCCTGCTTTTCTGCCACATCCACCTCTGCTCCCTTGTCATTGGGACAGTACACTGTCTGGGTCCTGTGCCCCTTGGAGAGGCTCTCTTTCTCTCTTCCTCTCTAAATTCTGTTAACACTTCATAACATTTCGCACATACCTCCCAATATCTCTTCCACCAATGTACCAATATTAGTAGTTATCTATCTCCACATCTGTCTCTTCCCGTGGTCTGCAAGCTTTCCAGGGGCGAGAGACTGAGCCTCATTTATCTTTGTTTTCCCACGTCAGCCCAGAGTCTGGCTGGTAATAAGGGCTCCCTAAATGTTTGTGGTTGTTCAGTGTCTAGCTAAAGGGATGATGTCTCTGCCCACACACATTTGTTCTCATGGAATTAAATTGAGTTTTCTCTCTTTCTCTCTCGCGCTCTCTCTTTTTTTTTTTTTTGTAAGTCATATGTCCACAGAACTCAGCTGAGTCTTGAGTTTAAGGGATACTGCTGCCCACAAGCTACTGTTCTGACTCCCCAACCTCATTGAGGGTTAAGAGCAGCCCTCTAGCACACCGATGCGTTCTTTTGTTTTGGCTTAAGAATGGCAAGTGTTTTCTCTCTCAGAGGACTTTTCCAAACTGTAGTAACTTAGGCAAGTTGGGGCTTACTTAGTCATGTCTCCCTAGTGGGAATAGTGAGTCGTAAAGAACAGGGGTGCATTCTTTTCATCTACCTAATGCCAGTGTCTAGCACAGACCTTCCTCCTAAGAATCATCACTCAACAGATGGTTATGATTTTGATATAAAGGTGAGTGAAGCACACTTGTCTGCTTCATCAATTCATTCAGTCATTCATTATTTTGCTACCGAGCACCCAGGTGCTAGGTGCCAAACCAAGCTGTCTGTAGGATCTGAGATTCTTCTCCTGGTAGGACTTATAGATGAAGGATTTTACTTATTCTTTTCACAAGCTAAAGGAAAGAGCAACTCATCAAATTCCAAGGCTGCCTGAGTAGATTCTGCCAATGTACAGCCAAGAGAATTCCTGGGGGAACAGCCACCCACCTCTCTAGCAGGGCTGGCCTGATGTTCCGAAGTGGGGGCTGGTTCTGAATAGACCCTATTTAGCCCCCGTGTCCTGGTTTGGAGACAATGTACCAAGCATAAAGGAAGCAGAGCACTTCAGATCACAATTTTGTCTATACTGACAGAGTCTTTTTATAAAGATTTGGAGAAGGGCTGGCTCTGGAGCACTCACTCATTGGCACAGTTAAATTTCACTTAGCACCTGCTATGGAGTCCAAGTCTAGAGACTTGGCACACAAAGGCAAAGGGTCCCCAGAGAAGATCTTATTACTGTAGGAACTCTGTGATCAGCTTGGTCTAAGGAAACTCACATTTCATTCCTTCAATAAATGCTCACAAGCATCCACTTATGCTAGTGCCAGGCATTTGGTGATACAGTGGTGAGCAAAATGGCACAGCTCATGCCCTTAAAGAGTCGACAATCAGCAGAGGGGCACATACATTTAAGAAACCAAGAATCAGTAATAGAGAATTTTCAGCACAGTGAAGGATTTGAGTAGAGAGACATGTGACATTTGCAAAGGGTGTAAAAAGAAAATGAGTCATTGCTGGGAGGAAGTGGTCAGTAGGGTGGACTCCAAGGGAAGACAGGTTAAAAGCAGGCAGAGGGAGCAGGGGAGGAGTATGTATGGGCAGCAGCAAAAGCAGCCTTGTCTAAAGCTGTGCAATGGGGCAGGCCCCTGCTGCACTCAAGAAATGAAAGAGAGAAGGCAAGAGGGAAGCTGGAGATGGCACAGGAGCCCATCCACATGGAACATTATGGGCCACAATAAACACAGGAGGCCCCAGGCTCCATTCATGGAGCAGTAATTCGATCAGATTTGTGTTTCCCACAGACCATTCCAGCTTCAGTGTGGATCCACAGTGGCCTGGGCAGACGAGTTCCGAGACCATCGCAGGCATCCAGGTGGGAGGTGACAGTCGCTTAGACTCAGGTGATAAAGTGATGGTAGAGAGATGCGAAAAAAGTGATAATTACTTAAAAGAAATACCACTAAAAATTTTCTTTCTGATGGATTGGATATGGGGGAAAAAGAGAAAGAATGATGATCACAAGTCTTTGGTTTGTATGACCAGGTGGATGACAGTGATGTTTATGGATTCCACAAACTATGGGAAAGAATAGCTGTAAGGGGGAAAATGTGTGTATTGGGGGCAATTTGAGCTGAGAGATACTCCAGAAAAGCCGGAAGTTAAAAATGTAGATCTGGAGCCCCGGAAAAATATCTGAGTTGAAGGTAAAAGTGAGTGAAATCATACGTGCACATAGGTGGTATTTGAAGCATGGGGGTTGATAAAGTTACCTGGGAGAGAATAAAGAATGATGGAGGAATAAAGGGCCTGGGAGTAAAGGCTACTCTTTCCCCCAAAGTGAATAGTGGCTTAGAATCCAGACTTGTCCCAGCTCCAGACCCGAGTCCTCACCCAGCTTGTAAGGTGCTACCGTCTACTCCTACATATGGAAGCTGGTGTCCAAGGCATGGCTCTTGGTTTCTTAAAACATACTCCCTCCTTCAATATTGGCTCTTTACATAGGGTCCAGTTGCCATCTTTTGCCTCTCTACTGCCTCTTCCCTGGTAGCAAACAACCATCCCCACCAATTTTCTCCAATGAAGTAGAAAGCAGACCTGGAATAGAGACGTGAGGGTCTGAAGTATTTGCTGAGTTGGCAGAGGAAGATAAACCTGCACAGGAAACAGAACTAGCCAGACAGATAAGATGTGAACTTGGGAGACGGCCACATCCTAGAGCCAAGAGGAAGAGATCCATTGTGTCAAATGCTGCTCCCAGGGTAGACGCAAGCTCCATTGCCAAAGGAAAGTGAAGATCTTGGATGAGTATTAGAAGATCTACAAAATCTTCCAAAATTCCAAGATGTTCCTAAGTAGAAGCACCTGCAGGGGTGATGATGAACCAGCAGCTGCACATGCTTGAGGGCCACAGAGGAACATCCAGGGGATTGAGGGAGGCTGTGTAGAGGGTCAGAGCCCAGTGGTCTTGACAAATTCAATGTGGTCTGGACAAATTCAATGAGTTCAGCCAACAGGCATTAGAGCTGAAGTCATGGACTCTACACAGGGAGGTTTTTAGGAGGAGCCATGCTTAGCTGGTCCCACCAGTCTTTCCATAGAGGAATGTGAATATGCCTGGCAAATACAGCTCTTCCACTTTTTCGAGGGGACTTGCTCTCATCTCTGTGGAATTATGTCTCTGTTCCTAAAGGAAGGTGCTAGCAGTGTTCCAAGGTGATGCAGGGATAATGCATATGGCCCTGGTACTAAAGACCAGACAGCATCCATGTGTGGCTTGATGGACAGAGGGTGGAGGGTCCTGCTCCTGTGTCAGAGTCAGGAGTGCATCCCCAGGCTCACACTGCAAGTGTCCAGTGGAGCAGGGTGTGAGACTGAGGCAGCAGCTACAGGGAAGCATATCAGGCGTGGTGTCTACAGGGCCTCCTGGCCGTGTGATGGGCTTTCCACAGATGCCAGCACTGGGTCCATGTAGGAAGCTGTCTTTCTGACTTGGTAGCCCCAAAAACCCAAGTAGGCTTTTTTGAAGGGTAGAACTGGAAGCCTTTAAGTGAGATGGTGGCTGGATTGCTCCCACCCCAAGTACACCCTTTACATCAGGGTCAGCCTTAGTATGAATCCCTGTTGCCAAAAGATTCTGGTGACTCCTGTCTAGAGAAGTGGGAAGCAGGAATGCTCTTCATCTCTGCCCTCCACAGACCCAACCTGAGAATAGTCCAAGTAAACCAGAATTGGCAACCAGGCGACCACCAGGTGATACATTTATCCAGCTGGAGAAGATTTAAGGCTGTACTTGAGTCCCCCGTGTGATGTGATCATCAAAACAGTCTTGTGAACTCAGCTTGCCCTGGCAGAAGACTTCTGTCTCTAACCTGAGGCTGCAAGTCTGACCTTATACCCCAGCCAGCTGTGCCTTGTGAGTTCTGAGCACCCCCAAAGGGTGAGCCAATTCTCTCAAAGCAGCTGCGGCTGCCTCCTGCTGTCTATTTCCCCAAAGTGAGTGGCGGCTTAGAATTCAGCCTCCTCCCGGCCCCAGCCCAGCGTCCTCATCTGGCTTGTAATGTGCTACCTGCCTACGCTTACATATAGAAACCTGGTGCCCAAGGCATGGCTCTTGGTTTCTTAAAACCTACTCCCTCCTTCAATATTATCTCTTTACATAGGGTCCAGTTGCCATCTTTTGTCTCCCTTCTGCCTGTTTCCCTGTTGCCAAACAATCATCTCCACCAATTTTCTCCAATGATTCCTCAGACTCAACAAAGGCAGGGCTGCTCTGTTGTGCACAGGTCAGACCACTCTGGTGAGTCCTGTGCAGCTATGGACTCACCCCCTTGAATGGGACTTCCAGGGTAAAGACTAGTCAAGAGCTTTGTGTCTCAAAAAAGGAGTCCAATACCCAGAACATGAGCATCACTTGAGAGTTTATTAGAAATGCAGAATGTTGAGCCCTGCCCCAGACCTACTGAATCAGCAGCAGTGTTCTCCCAAGGTCGCTACACGATTCAGGTGTGCACTGAAGTCCAGAGAGGATTGACTTTGAAGATGCATCAGTCAGAATCAGAATTTTCATCCTACAGATAGGAATATTCAAAGGAGACCTAATTCTTGCCTTCAAATAGCTGAAGGGCCATTGTGGAAGACGGAGTAGATTTTGTCTGTCCCTTTAATGTCAAAGATCACAGCCAATATCAATGGGCAGAAGTGATGGAAGGTAGATTAGGAGCCAACACAGGAGAAGTTCCAGTGTGGAAGAGCTAGCTACCCAGCTGAGTTAAGGTCCTGTCCGACTCTCAAGGGAGTATGCTGCTGTAGAGAGAGGATGGGAGCAGCTGTGGCTCCCAAGTCCTGCGTCACAGTTAGTACTCCTTTTCACCTGCTCACTCTGTTCTTACCTCCTCGGCTTCCTGGATTCTTAACCCGGCCCCGAACATCTCACATTCCTAATATGCTGGCCTTTCTTCTCTGCCTATTCATGTCACCTCCCACCTTAAATTGGCACCCCTAATTCCAGTGATGCTCATGCTCTTGGTGACAGGAATTCTCTTGGTCATCCTTACAACCACAGGACCCCCACTCACCTGTCCCTTCCCAAGTCACCGACAAGGGCAGGGCAATGTGTCACTGACATAGGAAGGCACTGGCTGGAGCATGCTCCCTATCAGTAGAAGGAATGGCATGACTTCTTATGCAACTTTTGATGTTGTGGTTCTATGAGCCTGGCCAAATGGAATGTTTTTTTTTTGGGGGGGGGTCATTTGTGGAATTCTATTATTTTGAAGAATTCTACACTACAAAGTTAGGAATAGAAGTTGGGTAGCTGAGCTCATGAGACTGGACATGGGAAATTATATTAAGTAGTAACTCTGGTATGGGTTTTAAATCAGAACTATGTCAACTTGCAACCAGACGCCATCACTAATGGGTTATCTGACCTTGACCAGATCTGTTAACCACACTGTGATTGATACATTCATTTGGGAGGAAACACTAAGTTCACACAGGGATTTTCTAAGGATCAAATGTAATAATGGAGGTAAAAGTGCTTGATAAAGTCTGAGGAACTACAGGGGTACAAGTGAATCTTTCTAAGAGTAGAAAGTGAACGTTTTAAAACAATAACTGAGAAAATAACATGAAGGCTGTGTTGACCAGTTTGATGGAAGTATTTCAGATTGCATGTGAAAACCCCACACTGTACCCCGGAAGTACATTAATGTACATAGTTACCATTCGATAAAAAAAATAAAAAGTCTGAGGAACTATTCACATAGGTGACATGTCTTTGGAACTGGGTCCAGGGTGGCAGCAGGTTTTCTTCCTCTTCCTTTATTTTTGTTTTTGTGTGCCCGTGAACTGTGGGTGCCAGAGGCTGGAGCAAGGCTTCCGTGCAACCTGCTGATGGAGTTCATCCAATCCTAAGATAAAGGAGACCCCCAAGTGCTTCACTGAACTTTTCTCAGAGAGGCGGGGCTCGCATCAGGGTTACATCTGAATGACTTGATGGCAGCAGTCATATAATTTAGCAACAAGGGATTAATGATTCATTCTCTAAGTGCTCTTGCTGGCGACAGGCCCAATTCTATGGCTTTACATCAAAGAATTTCCCTATGAAGACAGGGAGCAAAAATAGAAGCCAAAGATAAAGAACACCTAATTGCGATTGATAAAACCAAGTAAATCCCCACGGCAGGATAACCCATGCTGGTGATCACTGCAGACAGCAAGGAATGGAAGCCAGCTCTCGGGGACACCATTCCTAAAAGCTGTGTTCTTCAAAACACACAGTTGCCTCTCAGCTATCCAAGGGCATATTATCCCCAGTGTGGCTTATCAGAGGCAGATCTTACTGTGCTGGCAGTTTACCCCTGTCTGCTTAATGACTTCTTTTGTTGAAGAGTTTCTCTGTCTTTACTCTGGCTTTGCGTGCATATGGCATCCAGTAGAGAAAACTTTTGAAGCCCTGACTCTAAGCTGCTTCCTCTACGCCAGTGGAGGTTTTAAGCATGGCAGGCATCTCTGATTGTGGAGGTTTTGCCAAGAGAAGAGCACAGGGAACAGATGAGGAAGCTGGACGGCTTTCTGGCTCTTCTAAAGCCAGGTACGCAACATATTACCTTCTTGATTTGGTTGGAAGTGGATTCTTAAAATGGTAGGCTATTTTTAAGATGGAATTAAGGTCCAAGATATGAAAGAAGTTGTTAGGAGAACATCTGGATCCTTCCTTCCATGCCAGCCTCTCGTCTTTACAAATTGCACCCCAAGGCATTGAGAGTCTTTGTAATTGTGATCATGAACTACGTCGGCAATCTTCGAGGATGGAAATTGTAGCAAACCAGAGGGGTGCGAGAAGCCTGGGGAGCAACAAATGCTGCTGCTGGCTTTTTTTTTTTTTTTGAAGTGAAAAAATGTGTATTTCAGATATTTTACACTAGTAAGTGCGATGTTGATACAGAAAAACTAATATATAGACTGGGTGATTAAATTAGGGCTTCCAACTATTACCACTTCAAAAAGGAAAAAAAGAAATCACTGGGAACCAGAACAGGCTTTACCTCAGTCAGCGCTCAACCAGGAAAAAGGGAAACCACACCGAGCATTTCAATGGGGCAAATTTACTAGGGAATTGACACGCAGGGATCAGAAGACAATGGTCAGGCAACCCAGAGGGCAGGAATATAAAGAAGCCCCTGCCCAGCTCAGGCTGGAGAAACAACAAGAAGGGGTGGGATTACCAGAGCCCAGAGGTCAGCACTACCCATCAGCAGGTGACACTCCAGGAGACTGGTCAGGGACCTTGCTTGAAACACGGAGTGGACTCATGGCTGCTGCAGAAGGGGCCTGTGCCCACGAGGAGGAAGCTTTCTCCCTTCCTTTTGGTTTTCCCCTCCCTTATTTGTGTCTGCTACCTGCCATCCCCTGACGTCAGTTGGCATGGGGATCCAGAAAACACTACCTGCACATCCCCGGAGGGCAGGGCAGCAGTGAAGGGTGAGTGGGAGATGAGATGGGTATGGGGCCAGCCTGCGCTTCCAGTGAACAAATGATGGCAGGCTCACCTCTTTGCCACTTCTGAGAGGTGTCTAGAACTGTAAATCAAAAAGAACGTCCAGTACTGTGTCTCCATTTCAGCAAAGTCAAGGCTGAGATGGAGAAATTATGGAAAATTACAACAGCCAGGTGTTAATCTGTTTTTTTCCAGAAGATGGGAACAGAATGTTAGGATACCTGACCACATGTGAAACACTAACAGCATTGACAACAAAGAGTGCGTATTTACAGCTTTTACTACAATCCAGGCTGCCATTTTAAGCCTCTTCATCTCTTTGAATCCTCATTCCTCATGATAACCCTATGGAACAAATTCTGTCATTAGACCCATTTCAGAGATGGAGAAACCGAGCCCCGGAGAGATTAGGCAACAATAGCAAGCAAGAGAGCTGGAATATGGCCCCTTGCAGTCTGGCACAGAAATTTATTCCCCTTAGACTATAAACCCTTTACTACTCTGCCATCTCTGTAATAAATAGGGAGAGAAATGATTCAGCAGATCAATTCGGTTGCCTTTCTTCAAATATCCAGAAGAAAGAAGCAGACCAGTATTTAGCTGTGGAACCCTATCCTGACCAGCCACATGAAAACCTCTTTGTAACTATGCCTGCCCTGCTGAGTTTGCCACCTGCTGTGTCATACAGTTCCATTTCCTATGGCTTTCTTGGAGAGAATCTCCCCTTGTGCCCTCACACCCACATATCATATTCTAATACCCAAGGGATTGATGAACATGTCATGTGAATCTTGTTATGTGGGCCAAATTATACAGACTTTGCTCAAATGATATTTAAACTTGACCTTTTTAGCTTAACTTCCCTCATCCTTTTCACTTTCCTTGTGTATCAACCACCATCTCCAAGCCCTTCACACATTGAATTTAGTCTTATTAATCCCTGGGCTTTCTCTATAATACCTTTCTGGATATTGAGCAGCCAAAGCATCCCATGTATGGTAGAACCTCTGTAAGTTGGCCACCCAACTTACAGGAACCGTGACAAATTGGTCAGCATACAGAGTGGTCAACATAAGGAACACGGCCTGCTGTACTGGTATACACATATGGTGCACATCGGGATATGAAAATTAGGTCAACATAAGGAGGTGGTCAGCTATGGAGGTTCTATTGTAATTCCAAAGGGAGGCAAGTCTTGCTCAAGATTAGGTGACTATTTTCTGCTTTTATGGTAATACTCTTTCTTTGATCTCTCTGGGACTAATTTTTTAAAATTGCTGACTCCCTCCCCCAATGCCGCAGAACTGTGCCTCCCTCACCAGATCAGGTTGATAATGGAGCACTTGAGAAGGATTATTCCATCATTCTTCCAAGTGACATCACCGAGGATGTTTCTCAAGTAATAAATAAATTGCCTCAATTCATCATATGACAGTAATTGCTTTTAGCTAAGATTTAACTCAGAGTCAATGTTAAGTAGCTGGAAAACACTACAGAGACACAAGGTTTTCAAAGATAGCTGCACCCTTGCTGTGGAAAAGCATTTAATAAGCACTGAGTTAAGTATAAAGACGACACAGATTTCTAATGTCTCAGACTCCCTCAATCTCACCCAGCCAGTCCTAAGAGGTTAGAACTGACTCCATCACAACCCGTACAATGAAAGCTGCTAAATATTGCTGACAGAAGTTGCCCTCATTTTCAGCCTCGGAGGAAGGTTAGCACCCTGTGAGATGGGAATAGCTTTAATTGATTGTTTGAAAGCACTCAGGCCACTCAAATAAATTGTTCCTCAAGTGCTGATTCTGCTCGGTTCCACGAATCTCCTGTATCCTCGTTTCCAGGTGGACCTTGTTTTACACGGTAAACGCTCTGCGTAGGTCAAAGTCTAGTTCAGTCATGCCAACTGCACTAGGAAAGAGGCTAAATGACGCTATGATAGAGAAGAGCTGTGGGTGCCAGAAAACTTCCTTATTCTGAAATGTCTTTTTATCCATTCAATGCAGCATACCAGACTTACATAAGGGCAGTCATGCCCGGCTGATGCCAGATGTGGTCATTGTTGACACACCCTTCGTAAGGCATGGCCTTTCAAGGGTTTCATCATCGATGGCCCAGAAATCCATTTATACTTCCTGATAGCCTCAACTTCTTCACTCTTGTGCCCAGGAGAGATCTACCCCATGAGTGCTGCCGGGACGCAGCTAGGGTTAGAGAGAGGATTCAGGCTGTGACTAGACCAGGACCTTTAGCCTAGAGTTGGGTATCAGGTTATCTAAGAAAGGGTACAGGGCACACTTCATAGACTGGGCTAGGTGTCAGGGACCAGTGAAGGCTAAAGCACAATAAGGAGTCTGCCTATGGCTTGGGCTCAGGGGTGGCCTGGATGTTGGTCCACATCCTTGGTGAGGGGTTATCCTGTGCCTACGTTTGTGCTGAGACTCCGGCCAGAAATAAAATTTAGTCCATGACCATGGAAGTAATTGGACAGAGCCAAAAAGCCAAGTGGCCCCCACATGGATGATATCAATACCTTGGTCTCATCAGCACCAGTTCAACTCTTGGCCACAGAGCAAAAAGCCTAGAGATGGCCTCTCCCAAATGATGCTGGGACAGCGATAATAGTGGGGGTAGCAAGGGGAGGTAACGAGAGACAACCTGCTGTCCAGGAGCTCCCTCCTAAGAGAGAGAGGAAGCACGCTATCTGAAAATCAAAGCTCAGAGTGATGGGTGCGGACATGCAGGTGTGCACAGGAGGGGCACGCATGAAGCACAGCATTCCCGAGACCACTCAGCGGCCTCTTCGCCCCTCCCCACCTTGTTCCCTGTGGTCTGGACCAGGCCTGCCCTGCTGAGGAAGATGAAGAGCTGAATCAGCTCAGCGCTCACCCACAGTCCTGGCTCCTGGCTTGCGGAAATCTGTGCTTTGAGCCTGGCGACCAGGGGCCGCAAAGCTGCTTAGCTGCTGCCTACAGGAGCACCCACAGCCTGCGTTGGGGATTAAGGCTTTAGTCTGAAGAGCAGATGTAAGAGAGGAGAACATACACTCTTTAGGATGCCCTGCGGCAAAGTGACAGTCCCTTTGGACTCTCTCAAGCAGCCGCCGAGAGAGAGAGAGAGAGAAGAGAGAGAGAGAGAGAGAGCGCACATGGTCATACTGAACTGACTGTAATTCCTCCTGTGGAGTTCAGAGCAGTCCTAGGGAAGAATGGGGATCAGGGGAGCCTTCCCAGGGGCAGTCAGCGTAGGGAAGAGATCAAAAGCCAACCAGGAATAGTCTACAAGTCGTATAATATCATACAATCCCAGGACACAGAGAACAGGGTATCACGGACTGGTTTGTGACAAGCAGCAGATGCTAAGACTATTCAGAGGGAAACAGCAGACGCCAAAGCCAGACAGGAAGGGTCAGAGCCCACAGTCTGTCCATATATAGAATTCGGTACACAAGGGGACATCACGGGGTAACGGGAGGGGCTGAAGATGATTCTCTGGGGTGGCAGCTCTCAGCCAGGACTTCCCCGAGCTCTGTCCACCATAAAGGCACAGCTTTTGAGGCTTTGCCTCTGTCTCCCGACCAAGGCTGAGGACACCTCCATTTCCAAGTATATTAGTTCCCTATGGCTGTTGTTGCAATTTGCCACAACCCGGTGGCTTGAAAGAATAGAATTTTTTTTTTTTTTTACAGTCCTGGAGGCCAGAAGTCCAAAATCGAGTTGCAACAGGTCCCCTCTCCCCCTGAGACTCTGGGTACACCCTCTTTGCTTCTTCCTGCTTCTGGTAGCGCCTGGCAACCCTTGGCCTTTCTTGGCTCAGAGAGACATGTCTTCACTCTCTGCCTTTGTTGTCAACACGGTTTCGTGCGTCTCATTTCCTCTGGTCATACAGGGTTCCGGTGCACTGTTCTGAATTTATCTGCACTAACGACAACTGCCAAGATCTTCTTTCTCAATGAGATCACCCTCAGGGGCACTGGGGGTGCCTTTAACATATCTTTTTGGAGGATGCAATTCAACTCATAAAACCAGGTTAAGCTGAACCGTGATCCAAGCAGCCTGGGGATGGGCTACAAATAGGAGATCTTAGCATTTCACTATGCAAAATGCAAACGGCAACAGGCAGGGACAAGGGAAGGACGGCATGAGGGAAAAGGGACAGGAGACTCCTGCTCGGCCTTGACTGAGCAGAATACAGGCTTCTGGAGAGGCGATCTGTCCTGGCCTCCTGCCTAAACTGCACAGAAGGGTAGTCCAGGGGCTGAGGTCCGCCTCCCCAATGCTCTTGCTCAGAAACGTAATTCAATTCTTTCCAGCCAACTCTGGCCAAATTAATTCCTTACAGGGTGACTGTGTTACCTGACCCAAAGGGCCAGAAGGGCGAAAAGCAAAGCTCTGCCCAGATAGGGCAGCTGTGTCCTGATGACGCCTTTGCAACCCATAGCTGGCAGCAAACATCAGAGTGCCTGGAAAGGAGAGGTCTGCGGGAAGAGGGAACAAGAAATCTATAGAAGGATTAGTGGGAACATGAGCAGGATCAGAGAGAGAAGCAGGTAAGCGTGCAGCCCGGAATTCAGATCAGCGCCGCTACCCCGAGCCCGGGCAGCAACAGCAGCAGCGGTGTGCACGGCATAGATTGCTGAGATTCCAGCCAAATCCACACGAACACGTTTTCTTTCTTCTAGTCTTTGCCCCTTGGCTTTTTGAAAGCAGAAACACTGCCTCACTGTGTTTGTACTAACAGCTGATCTATCCCCCTCCGCAAAGGATGGGTAGAAAAGAGGCTTTGCTGTTTGTGAGAAGTGAGGAGGGTGGTAGAGGAGGCTGGCGTGGTTTTGGTGGCTGTTGCCACCAAATGGCAACCTAGACAGAATGGCAAGAGAGGGTATCCCCTGTGACAGCCCACAGTTCCTGCCCCCAGCCCCATCTTTTCTGGGTCAGCACTATGCAAGTCTAGGCCAGGCACTGAATTCAGCAAGACTGATCTCAGTAGACTTGGGGGAGCCCAGTTCCAAGGCTCTGGAGATTCAATCTGGGAAGCTTGGCAGGTGGGGCTGCATGGAGTTCAAACGTTGGATCAAAAACCACTACGCAGTGACTCCCCATCAGCCTAAGAAAAGGGTAGAAGTATACTGTGTCTGGACCATCCAAAGGTGGAGTATACTGGGCCTGGCATGCTCTGTCAGTGGTCACCGCTGCTCATTCATTAGACAATCCACACATGCTCTGGACACTTGGTAAGAGTTGATAGAAACCAAACAACTCTGAGACAATGAGCTCGTATTGTGACTGTGTCGTGTTCAAGAGGAACCTGAGGGCTGAGTGGGGGCAGTGGGTTGTGCTGAATGGACAGGAATAGTGAGATAATAGATTCCATTATCTTAGATAAGTGCTATCATAATAATGATTCTAAACCCATCTTCAGATGAAGAAACTGAGGTCCAGAGAGGAAGTGGGCAGGCAAGCTGCCTACTGGTAATATTTGGACAGAACTGTGATTCCTGAGAAATAGGTGGTTGGGGAGATGGAAAAGAGACTGTTATGACCTGGAGAAGAGGGTGACTGTCACCCCTGCGTGCAGGCTGAGACAGCAAGGGTCAGAGAAGGCTTTGCAGACAGTGAGCTCTCTCAACTTGATCACAGAGGGTGAGCTGGCAGACCAAGGAGGGAGAACATCTCAGCAAAGAGAGGAGGATGTGGGAAGGCAGGTGTCACTCACCTGATCAAGTGAATGGGGCCTAGGATGCTGAGGAGGAAGCAGAGCTGGAGGGACGGGGAACAGACAGGGACTAGACAGTCAACAGCCTTTGATTCAGGCCAATTATCTCACAGCACAAGGGAAACCTCAGGGGCATTTCCACTGGGATCATATTCTTATTTCTGGATGATGACTCTGGCTTCCCCAAGGAAGCCAGAGAGGAACCAATGTGAAAACAAGGAAACCAGCTTGGAAGCTGTGACACTCAGCTGAGTAAGACTTTCTGGGCCTCAGAGGTGAGGTGCAGCAGCAGGAAGTGAGAGGTTTAGGAGGGATTTCACAGATGGTGTCGGTCAGATTTGGTGACAAATTGGATACTGAAGAGAGGGAGAGAGAAGGAAAGGGTGATACTGGGTTTCTTTATCTGATGGCAGTATGGACAGAAGACTGAAGACTGACTTTTCTTTGGCGTAAGGAGAATATCCCAGGAAAGAACAGCACAGTGAGAGCCTCAGTCGTGTGTGACCCTGATTAGAGGTCCATCTGAAGGAAGCACAAACACTCCCCTTCTGCAGGAGGACACCTGTACAGATGGGATACACATCTTTTGCATTAAGGCTTTGGATTTAGGGGGGAGCTTCGTAACAGAAAATGGCAGCCACAAGCATGTGCCAATAGCCTGTGTCTGCCAAGCTTTGAACATCTATTGGAGGACCTTTGACAAGGGCAGTAGTCCAGTGCACTTGACCCATTACTAGACACCTCCCCTGATCTGTACAGTCATCCTTACAGCCCCTCCCCCCCGAACAGCCAAGGAGGGTCCTCTGAGGTGCCCGGCCTGGATCCTGGATGTCACCTGCCTCCCTGACCTCCAGCTGTGGCTGTGCCCCTGGCCTGTGAGTGCTCTGTGACTGACCGAGGTCTTGTTCAAGGGAGACTGGAGGACGCTCAAGTCAAAGGCTCAGGGATGGCAGCATCGTATTACAGCTTATCACCCATCTCAGCCCCGCACCCACCCGCCCCAGCTCGCGCCTCCGGCCATTGTAGTAGCTGCAGTTGATGTGCTGCTGTGTCCGCCCTCCCACTTCACATCCCCATTCCCATTCCCAGAGGAGCGCTGAGTCGTGAATTCTGCTTGGCACTTTAGGTGCCCCAGGCCTAAGGCCCTAATGATTTCTTTTCCGTCTCCCCAACCACCTATTCCTCAGGAATCACAGTTCTGTCCAAATATTACCAGTGGGCAGCTTGCCTGCCCACTTCCTCTCTGGACCTCAGTTTCTTCATCTGCAAGATGGGTTTAGAATCATTATTATGATAGCATTTATCTAAGATAATGGAGTCTATTATCTCACTATTCCTGTCCATGACTGGCCATTATTGTCCCATTTTGCAGACAAGGAAATAGGATGATCATGTGGCTCATAGTCCCACAGCTAGTAAATTACGTGACTTCCTAGGAACAGCTCCGAACCATTCTACTATGGTATTTCCCAGTCCTTGGCTCATAATAGGCGCTCATGAATGTTGGCTATAGGCACAGAACATGGTGAGTGAGATTATAGACTCTCTAGATAGCTGGGTTTGAGTCCTAGCTCCACGGCTTTCAAACTGTATGATTTTCAATCATCTGCACCTCAGTTTCCTCATCCTTAAATGAGGATGCTACGAACACCCTGCTTGGCAGAATTTGGGGGAAGTTCGAAAGAGTCAATAACGGGAAACAGCACCAGCATATTCCAAGGCATGTAGGGTGTATGTGACACATACCTGCTGTTATATGGTTCATCACCTTGTTGGCCACCCTGATACCGAGGTCCCCCAGAGCTGTGCCTTGTGCCAGCCAGCCTGGCAGGCTGTGCCCTCCACCCCCATTGCCTTTCTTTTTCCTTCCTCAACCAAGCATAGTCCGACCTTAGTGGGGGTTCAGGTTGGGGTTTCCCCTGGTTCTCTTGTCTCAGCTCCCATTCCCACACTCTCCACCATCCCCCTCCAGAGGCCAGGAGGTCCCAGCATGGAGGCCCCAGGGTGTCCAGGGAGTGACCCCAGGGAGGCTGGGGAGCTGCTTCCCTCTCGTCTCCTAGCCCACACAGCCTCGTCCCAAAGGCCAAAACTCTTTCTGTAATACTTGGGTCCAAAGTGCCTGGGAAAGTTGCTTTAGGGACAGTTACAAAGCATTCTCAGAAGAGGGTATGACAGTCTCAATCCTGTCACATGGCAGGGCCCTGACTTAAAGAATTGCCAGGAAAATAAAAGTTTAGCATTAGTTGCATAGGACAAAAAAAAAAAAAAAAGGAACGATAAGGGGAGTTGCATCCAATACCTCCTCAAACCTGGAGCTGGGCTGGGATTGTCTCCTTGTTTTCTGCAGGCCCTTACTGTGCCAGAGGGTGGTTGTGTGGTGCTCATCTTTATTATTTCACAGATGACGAAGCTGAGGTTCAGAAAGGCCAAGCAATGTGCTCAAGGTCCCTCAGTTTTCAGGAACGGAGTCTGGGCTCCAGATGAAGGCGTGTCCTCTACATAGCCCTTCTGGTGGAGAATTCACAAGGGGTTCTGGGCGCGGCCAACATGGTGAATCCAGATCTGCCCCTAGGGGTGACCTTCAGTACACCCACTCTGCCCCCCAGACTGGACACTCCTAGTGTCCAGCTGGGCTCAGAGGCCCTTGAGGCCTGGCTGAGCCATAGGAGGGGCCTTAGAAGAGGCAGTTTTTCTGTGCTGGTGGACACGGGTTGGCCTGAGTCCTGTCAGGTGAAATGCTCAGTAACTAGTCACTTGCCCACTGAACCTGCAGGTCAACTCCAGAAAAATGTCCAATCCCAGCCAGGGAGGCTTTCACCTTACTTCTCTCACTGGAGGCATCCCTGTCCTATATATAGCCCCTCACACTCAGCTGTGACAACCACATACATCTCTAGACACTGCCAAGTGTCCCCTGGTGGGGGTCAAAGTGGAATAAAGGAGCTGAACATTGAAGAGCCTCTACCCTGCACAGAAGCACTTCTGTTTGCCAAATCAGGGCAAAGATGATCAAGACATTTTTCCCCTCTAGAGCTACACCGTCCACAGCGGCCGTCACCAAGCCACCTGTACTTAACCTAGTACTTGAAGCGTGTCTGGTATGTCGGAGGAACTGAGGGTTAACATTTATTTCAACTAATTAAAAATTAAAAATAAAAACAGTATAAGTCATGTTTACTCATTGGACACGATTTATTTTCTGTTTTGGATTCTATTTCATGTTAACCCTTGAAAATTAACTGTCTGAATTAAGAAGTGCTCTAAGCGCAAAATACACACCAAATTTGAAAGAATTAGCACCGAAAAAGAATGCCAAATATTGTTTATGAGTAGATTTTTAAGTCTTGATTACATATTAAAACAATATTTTGAAGAGCCCAAATAGGGTCTGACTTAATGGCAGTGTGACATATGACTTTGACATTATGATAGTGTGCTGGTACCATGCATTCAGTAGAGAACACCCTTTTTTTTGAGACAGAGCTTCAAGCTGTCACCCTGGGTAGAGTGCTGTGACATCACAGCTCACAGCAACCTCCAATATCTGGGCTCAAGTGATTCTCCTGCCTCTGCCTCCCAAGTACCTGGGACTACAGGCACCTGCCACAACGCCTGGCTATTTTTTTGGTTGCAGCTGTCATTGTTGTTTGGCGGGCCCAGGTTGGATGCGAACCTGCCAGCTCAGGTGTATGTGGCTGGCGCCTTAGCCACTTGAGCCACAGGTGCCGAGCCTTGAAAACACCTTTTGACTACTCAGACAACCACTCTGTTTTTTTATTTTCAATGAAGTATTCAGTCAATCACATGTATCATTATAAAATAGGCTTTGTGTTAGATGCTTTTGTCCGACTATAGGCTAATGCTTTGAGTATATGTAAGGTAGGTAGGCTAAGCTAGAATGCTCAGTAAGGTAAGATGTACTAAATACATTTTGACATGACATTTTCAACTTACTATGTGTTTATTGGGATGTCACCCCATCATAAGCCAAGGAGGATCTATATTTTAATAAATCATCAAAATTAATTTCAACCTATTTCTTTTTGGTTTTGCACGTGACTCTAAAAAATTTAAAATGACACACACAGTTCAAGTTCTATTTCTACTGAACAGCGTAACTCTGGGGATTTTTAATAGAGGATGATTTTATCCTCAGGGGATATTTGAGAATATTCAGAGCTATATTTGGTTGTCACAGTTGGAGCTGACATGCTCCTGGCATCTAGAGGGCAGGGGGCTGCCAAACACAATACAGTGCTCTGGACCCGCCCTCTAACACAGAATCATTCCGGCCCCAGATGCTAATAGCACTGTGATTGAAAAACCTCGCTGTAAAGTGCGACTATAGGCCCACATGAGAGAAAAACTCCATTAAATTCAAGAAGGGAGAAGGAGGGCAAGGGGCTCAGTAAGTTGTCACCTAACCAGTACAGTGCATGGGCTTATATGGCACGCTTCCTGGGTGGGGGACACCACTACAACTGGGACTTCGCCTTACAAATGCTAACATTGTAACCTAATCATATATACCTTCGTATTAATCTGAAATTTCAATATGTATCTCTCTCCATGAGAGAATTAAAAAACAACATATTAATTCATAAATTAGGTTGTCGTCCTAATGTCGAAAATAAACTTATCTTTGCATTAAAAAAATAAAGTGTGAATTCCTTGAAGGATAGGGCAATAAATCGCAGAGTCCTAAGGAGCTAGTTGGAGTTAGCGGGACAAAGAAATAAAATAAAGGCTGTTATCACTCTGAATTCTCGTGATTAACTGTGACCACGGGTATTATTTTACCAGCCTCTCCAGATGAAGATAATGGCGTACAGAGAAGAGAAATAACTTACCAGGGACCACCAGGCCAGGAGGAGGCAGAGCTTAGAGCTGAACTTAGCCTCAGCTCACCCTGCATGCCAGCCCGTCCCTGCCACATTACGTGGTTCTGCAGTTCTCTGAGTTGCTGCTGATATGGAAAGAGGCTGTCCGTGCTTCATGTCTAATATCCCCATCACTCAGACCCGCTGCTTGTTTTTTACATCGGCCTCTATTGCTACCAGGGGATGAACATTAACAAAACACCCCCTGAAAGGGACAGCCTCGCTCAAAGTGAAACTCTCACAGGTCCCTCACCCGTCAAATGAGGCTGAGAAACCTGCGGAAATAAATGGAACACAGTGAAATAAACCTGTCAGACGAGGAACATTCAGACGCCTCGGAAGGCAAGAGGTAAGAACAAAAGCGCCTGATATGCCTGATATGGGATTGGCTGTGTTTAAAGGAAACATTATCTGACTGCTCTGACTTGAATAGAGCCCCGAGAACAATGGCCCAGCAGAAATGGAGCAGCTCATACACCCTTTATTGTTTCTCTGCAAATTAGGGGTAGGCACAGCGCTAAGAGTCACTGCTCTCTGTCTACCACAAATCCATCTGTAGTCCCGGCCTCCCTGGGGAAGGCTGAGGATGGTGGGCCTGTGATAGAGTTGGGTTAGAGACTTTCTGAAGACCTACTATGTGCTCCTACTAGACAGGACACTCTCTAGGGTTATCTAACTTCATCTGCAGAAGGACTCTACTGTAGAGTGTGATAATTACTGTTGCAGGTGAAAATAAGGCTATGTAACTTGCTTAAGGCCATATGACCAGGAGTGGCTGGGATGAAATCCTCAAGGTCCTGGTAGTGGCACATTGCACTAAGGTGGTCCATGGCAGCACAAGGGTTGGGACAAACCTGGGCATAGAGGATGCCCTTGAGGCTCTGCCTGGATCTTCTTTACTGGGAAGGGTACCTACTCTCCAGCTGCAGTGTGTGCAGATGGCAAATGGCTCACAGGTGCCTCCTTTCTTGGAGAAGTCCCATCAGGTAAAGGGGAACCCCTTCCTCAGGAGGTCATGCACCCCCCATAGTAGTTCCCAGCACACAGCTGACCAACACCATGGTACAAATGCTGGCCCTGCTGCCTCCAGGTGGGACCAACTCTGTGGTACACCTCACACTCCAGACCTCCCCTGTGCCCCCTGGGCTCAGGTGGATGTAGGTCCGCACCCCCTTCCTTAGCTTTGCCCCTGCCCCATCCCATCTCCCACCCTCTCTTTCTCCTAAGAACACTCCTCAATGAAGAATCTGCACAAGAGTCCTCACCTCAAGCTCAGTGTCCAGGGAACCCAGCCTAAGACATCCACCAGTTGTGATGTTTCTGAGTTTGGGAAAGGTGGTGGACAGGCACAGAGGTGTGGATAGCCAGACTCACACCACTACTGCCCACTGTACCCTTTCTCCCACCAGGACAAACTGACCACTCAGGGATTAGTAGAGGAGGCCACTACATGGGCAAGGACTTTGGGAGGGGTGACAGTGAAACACTTGAAACCTCCCAGAAACTTCCCATTGACAAGAAACGGCCTCTGCAAATAAAATATCTCTAAGTTAGCAGATTGTCTTTTGTCTCTTGGGCCCCCCAATGGGCAGCAGCCTCTGACATGGGTGGGCTGGATGTCCTTTTCAGAATGGCACCTTTCCTTGAGGCAATTGATTCAAATAAATACTTTCTCTAGACTAGGCATACCCGTAGCAGCTCCTTTGACATCTGGTATCTAGTTCAGACTAGAACACAAGAGTAGAGGACTTTGCCTGTGTGGAATCTACAATGCACATAGTGCCCCTATGAGGTAAATATTGTTATGCTACCTAACAGATAGGGAAAAGGGGGCTGAGCATGGTCTTGGAACCTATCAGGATACATGGAAGACCCAAGATCATAGCCAGAACTCATTTCCTCATGACCTACTTGGTAGGCCAACTTCTCCCCAACCTCATTTGTCACTTCCCCTGTGAGCACTCCCTTGGCTCCTGTGTGTGTGTTTATTTTGAACACTACACACCTCTCCTTTGTAGCACTACTCCCATTTTACACTTTATTTGTGTATTTTTTTTTGACCAATGGGTATTTCCTTTCCTGAATAGTATAGAAACTTGTCTTCTTTTGTCATTATTGTATCTTTCAGTGCCTAGAACAGTGCCTGGCACATAGCAGGTACTTAGTATGTGTTAATAGAAGGGATGGATGGATGACTAGATAGAGGGATGGTTGGATGGGTAGATGGATGAGTAGATGGATGGATGGATGAGTAGGTTGAGGGATAAATGGGGTGGTGGGTAGATGAATGCGTAAATAGAGGGACAGATGGATGGGTAGATAGATGAGTAGATAAAGGGATGAATGGGGTGATGGGTGGATGGATGGATTGGTGGATGGGTGAGTAGATAGAAGGATGGATGGGTTGGTGGGTGGATGGATGAGTAGATTGAGGGATAAATGGGGTGGTGGGTAGATGAATGAATAGATAGAGGGATGGATGGATGGGTAGATAGATGAGTAGACAGAGGGATGGATGGGTTGATGGGTGGATGAATGAGTAGATAGAGGGATAAATGGGGTGATGGATGAGCAGATAGAGGGATGAATGGGGTGGTGGGTGGATGGATGGATTGGTGGATGGGTGAGTAGATAGAGGGATGGATGGGTTGATGGGTGGATGAGTGAGTAGATAGAGGGATAAATGGGGTGGTGGGTAGATGGATGAGCAGATAGA
>CAUYQV010034200.1:0-11246 GCA_963574575.1 Galagoides demidoff | reverse complement strand
GTTCTTGTTTTCCATTTTCTTTCATCCTTGCGCTCTTGGGCTTGTTCAAAGGCTTTGTCTTCAATGTCAGAGATCCTTTCTTCAGTTTGTTCCACTCTGTTACGAAGAGATTCCACCGTGGTTTTCAAATCTTTGAGGGCTGAGACCTCTTGTCTCAAAGTTTCAAAATCTTTGATCATTTTATCTTTGAAATCATTGAATTCCTCCCTAGAACACTTTATTTGCTGGGCAGATTTCTCTGACCCCACAGAACACCAGAGTAGGTCATACCTGCGTTGCCAGGAGATCCCTGCTGTACAGTTCCCAAAAACCTCTCGAACTTCCCCACCTGAGAATTGTGTTGACTGTGACACTTGTCTTATATCATTTGAACCAAGCCAATCACCTGAGAACTATATAAAGTGATACCCTGGTGGTGTGGTTGAGGGAAGGTGTGGTTTTTCTTTCGCAACCATCACCAGTAAGGGGAGGGGTGTTTTAATTGCTGTTATTTCTCCATAGCCAAGATCATAACCCAGAATAACTGATTTTCTAAGGTAATTCTATTTTTAATTTCTTAAGACACTTCCAAGGCATTTTCAATAGTGGCTGTACTAAATTATATTCTCATCAACAGTGTGCAAGTCTTTTCTTCACATCCACTCCAACAGATATCATTGTTCTTCTTTTCATAATGGAGAATGGCCATTATTGAATAGTCTAAAAACAATTGATCCTGGCATGTATGCAGTGAATAATGAAAGTTTATACAGTATTGATGGGACTATAAATAAGTACAACGTGTATGGGAAACAGTATGTAGATTCCCAAAAGAACTAAAAGTAAACCTACTTTTTAACCAGCAATTCCACTACTGGGTATCTATCCAAAGAAAAACAGAATGATTATTTCAAAAAACATGTGCTCCTGAATGTTTATTGCACCACAGTTAACAGTTGCAAATATATGGAACCAATCTAAGTACCTATCAGTTGATGAGTGGATAAGTACTATTCAGCCATAAAAAGGAAGGAAATAATGTCATTGCAGAAATTTGTATGGAACTGGAACCATTATCCTAACTGAAGTATACCAAGAATAGAAAAGCAAACACCACATGTTCTCATGGAAAAGTGGAGATTAATGATGGGTAAACGTGGCTAGGAAGAGATTTTAAGGATATTTGAAAACAAAAAGGGAGAAGAGACATAGGGGGAAGTGCAGTGAGGACTAAAAACTTGCCTATCTGGTATGGTGAACACTGCTGTGGTGACAGGCACACTAAACCCCTACCCTCAGAATTTCACAATTCACAGAACAGAAATACTCATCAAACTTTAACATTATAAAATTTAAAATAATTCTCACCTTAAACATTTAGCAAATTCAGTTCCCACAGGTAATGTTTAGAATATCCAAATCTTAATCTCTACTTATTCAAATTCTGATGCTTGAGAAATTTATCAGTTTATCAGTTGCCCATGTCTACCTTAAGACCAATACCCTACTGACTACTTTAGAATCACTTGAAAAGCTCTTGCCATAGGGAGCCTGACTCAATAGGCCTGTGATTAATACTACAAACCTATATAGTTTTAAAGTTATCACAGGTGATTCTAATACCCCTACCTGTTTGGGATCTGGTGTTACCACCAAGGCTGAAACACTGAGCATCACAGAGGCAGTGCCAGGACATGTAACATCTCCTGACAGAGCAATATTTTCAATCTGCCAGCATTCTGGACCATGTATCTCAGCTTTCTGCAGACTCTAAAAGAACTCTAATACTACCCATTGTGCCCTGACCGGTCACTTGTTTCTTTCACTCACTTATAGCTCTCTTTTATTATTTATATTAAACATAAATTGGTTATTAAGAGTTTAATTTTCATGGCTATTCCTAAATGCATGGCTATTGTGACTCATTAAACGAAATCTCTAATCTCGCACACTTCTCTTAGCACTTACCTTGAGCCAAGAATTATAGCAAATGACTACAAATCAAAGAAGGGATACATATCTCTGGACTTTTGCTGCTAATTATTTTGGTTCTTCTATACAATAGCCTAAATGTTTCTCTATTGACAAAATTCATAGCTTCTTTCCACTATTTCTGCCAGTGAAAGACTGGAAAAGGCAACAGAAGCATCAGAGTTTATGGGCATTATTTTCCTTTACAATGGTCTATTATACCAATATGTTTCCAGGAGAACCTTCCAATAACTTACTCTTTGTAAGTCACTAGAGGGACATAAAACATACTTACATTCTTTATACTTTTCCTGATGTCCTTAATATCCAACTGTAGTATATTTCCAATAATAGGAAGAGGAGTGGGGCCAGGTGGAAGCTTCCCTCTCTCAGAGCTCTGTCTCCAGAGAAAAAGGAGAAGCAGACAGGAGAGACAGAGCACCAGGGTCACAGCTGGGTCCATTGCAGCCTTCTCTTCCTGCTAAAACAACAGTGACCTTGCACTCCAAGGCTTTTATAATCCTCCCTGCTCTGTTAAGTATAAATTGGCCAGTCACCTAGAACTCTGTGATGTTCTGTTTGAGTGAACTTTGGATCATTGATAGAGAGAATGGTACCTAGCCTGGGCATTCTGGATTAATTGTACTGGATAAAGGATAAATGTTGGTAATTTTTATTTTTTTTAAAAAAAAGCCCTGATGGTTCCATTCAGATTGTTGCTAAAGTTTATCTTTTTTTGTCACTGAGTATGGAACACATTTTACTAATCTATTCATGAACTGATGAGCACTTTGGGTTGATTCCACATCTTTGCAAATATGCAATAGAAAAACAAACACCACAGGCAGCTACTATGGAATTTGGACTAATCAATGAGCACACATGTGAACAGAGGGAAAGAAAACTCAGCAAAAAACAACCAGGAGGAGGGGATAGGAGGGAAGAAGAAAAAAACCTAACTGATAGATAAAATGAACTCTATTTGGGTGACAGTCTCAAGCATTACAAAAGTGGTCCATAACCTAAAACATTTGTACTGAGGCACTGAAGTAAATAATTTGATGCAATAAAACCACTAAAAATTTTGGATTCTTATATTATAAAAAGTCTGCAGGTTAAGAACAAGGTAGATTCTGTAGGTTTGTTCTCAAGTTAAATTTGTATGTAAGTTGGAACAGGTATAATTACCTATTACCTAGTAGCTTTCATTTGTAAGTGTAAAATGTATGTAAGTCAGCCATATAGAAGTCATGGTCATGGATAATGCATGATGTCAGGAAAATACATAGATCAGTGTATTCTATGTCTTCTATATAAAAATGAATATTTTGATGCTAATCCAAACATCAGCAGATGTTATCTTAGATAATGAGATCCTTTTATATACTTAATATAATTTGTTAACATTTTAGCTGCCTAACTATGCAATGGCTAACGTGATTCATGCATCTAGAATAACAAAACATAGATTGAGTTATTAGCTAACAAACTGATTCATCTTTCAACATTAAATAAGAAAAATAAACCTCTGAAGATAGAGATTATCATTTCTTATTTTTCAAATGGAGAAAGGGAGGCTGGGAGAATGAGAGACCTTTCACCACTACACAGCTCCACAGGTGCTGAAGGGATTAGGACGGAGTTGGAGGAAGGGTACATAAGAAGAAGAGGAGGGATTAGAAAGCCTTTATTAGAACAGAGAGAAAAAGAGAGATGAGAGGTGTCATCTTTTTTCTGCAGAGTAAATGATGCTGGATCAGAGATTGATCTTAGAATTAGTCCCTTAGTCAAAGGTGTTAATATTGTACCCAGGCCTTATCTCTAGTGTTAGCCAGGACTAGGGTAGGAGATTGCTTGTTCTGCTGTTTCCCAGGAGCACTGAACTTGAAGCATTCCAGGAGTGTGGGGAGGGGTTACTGTGTCCATGCTGTTAGGTCTCTGACCCACTTTCTATCACTAGCTCTCTTCCCAAGATGGCTATAGTCTCGTCAGGGTCATGACGATTCATAGGGAGTTTCTGTGACCATGCCACTCACCTTCTGACCTGTGTTCTATCACTAGCGATCTTCCTAAGATGGCCATACTCTCATCAAGGCTGTGAGAATTTACAGGAGGGGGAAAAGTGGGTTGCTGTGGCCACGTGGTCTGGTTTCTGGCCTGCTTTCTCTCAGCATCTGTATCCTATACAGCTGTACTCTTGTCAGGGTCGTGAAGATTTCATCTGCACAGGTGGCAGAACTAGGATTTGAGCTGAGACCTTCAGATGCCCACTGTAGTGCATTAGCACTTACACCACAGCAGCCTGGAGAACTTTACCAAAATAAAACAAATCCCCAAACATTAGTTCCTCAGAGTGTACAGCACATTGGATCTCTTCATAAAGTAACAGGCTTCTCATTATACAGATTCCCCTTATTTGACTCCAACGATAACAGGACATGGGGTGCTCAAGAGCACAAATAAAAGAAAGGATTTGCTCCTTTTCATGCTTGCAGACATGAACCCTGCTCAGAACAACTCAGGGAGGAGCCAATTTCAGAGGCTTAGCAGGGAGGGCTTGAGAAACTGTGGCTTCTTCCACTCCCAGTCACCTCAGGACACCGCTGTTTCTGTTGTCTCTGGTCTGTCATTGTCAGAGGTTCTATCACCTCTGTAGTACTGCACAACAAGAAAGGGAAAATATACACAGAGCAACAGTTATGGATGCAATAGAAAATGAGAGGGAGAGGAATCATTAAACAGAACCACAGCACAGAAGCAGCACAATGTGCAGACCTGAACAGGAGCTGACTTCAGTGATGTAAATACACCCAGATGACATACATGACAGGTCATAATGACACTGCAAAGGTATGTTCTGTGAAGATAATCATATTTTTTCTAAATTATCTAGTATAGTTATTTCCAGCTCTTTCATAGAGAAAGATTAAGTTATATCAAGACCCACTTACGCAATTGTTTTATCAGACATTTTTACAGGGATTCTGACAGTTTACAGAGAATTTTCATACACATCATATGTCATATTCTCTCAATTACTTTTGCCTGAGGTAAAATGATTCCCATCTTAAGGAAGGAAAGCTGGGCCTTGGTGATACAGTACTTAGGCCAAGGACACACAGACTACAGGTGGAAATGCTGACTCTGAAATCAGTAACCCTGGCCTGCCAAGCACAACATTCAGAACCCAAAACATTCAGATCCCCCAAATGGGTTCACCAAGGTACATTGATTATGTGTTAAGATTCAATATTTTATTATTCAGCCTAGCCAGTGAATTTCAAAATGAAAAATAATTTAGTTAATAATTATAGCACCAATTGATTGAAATGCGGTTCAGAAGAGTTTAAATGGTTATAAAACCAAACTTCATAACCTTTAATACTCAAGTGCAGGTTGTTTTGAATTCTTTTCTAGGGCAAAGAGAAGTGTAATTTTCTACCTGTGCTCCCTTTTCTACCTGGGCTAAACCCCAAAAGAAATCACACCAAGTTATTTGAATAAAATAAACTCAATAGGTTTCTTTAGAGCAATGATCTCATTCCTTGAGATATAAGTGTCCCTGCTCTGCTTCTCTTCCCTTCTGCTGAGCCGAGAGGCTTCTGCCTAGTGTTTCCTTTTTTTAGAAGAGAGGAGTCATAGATACTTTTTTGTTGTTGTTGTTACACATACATGTGTTTATTAAGTTTCCACCTTTTGCCTTCATAAAATTAAAAAGGCTTAAAATTTAACAATAATAATAATGTTTAAGATAAGGACTAGAAACAAAAACCTCATAGAGAATGAATAAAGATAAATATATCCAGAAAAGAAATCAGACAATTGCTGCAACAAAGTATTAAGCAACAATAATAACAGTAATGCAAAGAAAGTAACATTTGCATTGTCAAATAAGAGTATCTCTGTTATAGAATGCTTTGACTCTGAGGTTCAGTATGGAGTCATCAATTAACTTATTATTTATTTCCCCAAAGTCTCAAAAAATAGACAACTAACATTTATAAATAAAAATAAAAGATAATTTCAAAAAAAAGATCATGTCAAATCTTATAGACAATAGAAAAAGAAGAAATACTTCAAAATCATTCTGCTTCATCTGGATACATCTGATATTTAAATTGGAAAAAGTATATTATTTTAAAGGGGAAATTACAAACACAATTCACATTTAAATGAGAATGTAGCATCCTGTATCCTAAACAACATATTAACAAGTTGAAGTAAAAATTAATGTTGAAATTATGTACTTTAGTCAAAATCAAATCCAATTTATGTGAGAATTAGTCACTATTTTCTTTTTTTTTCTTGTCCTTACCCTCACCCCCTCCCTCCTTCTCTGTCTTCTCTCCCCTTCCCCATCTCCCACCATGTCATTAATTGTCATTAATTGTCCTTATATCAAAGTTGAATACATAGGATTCATACTTCTCCATTCCTGTGATGCTTCACTAAGAATAATGTGCTCCACCTCCATCCAGGTTAGTACAACTGCTGCAAAAATCTCCATTTTTTTAATGGCTGAATAATATTCCATGGTATACATATACCACAGCTTGCCAATCCATTCCTGGATTGAAGGGCATTTAGGCTGTTTCCACATTTTAGTGATTGTAAATTGGGCTGCAATAACCAGCCTAGTACAGGTATCTTTATAATAAAAAGGTTTTTTTTTTTTTCCTTCTGGATAGATGCCCAGTAATGGGATTGCAGGATCAAATGGGAGGTCTAGCTTGAGTTCTTTCAGGTTCCTTCATACTTCCTTCCAAAAAGGTTGTATTAATTTTCAGTCCCACCAGCAGTGTAAAAGTGTTCCTTTCTCTCCACATCCATGCCAGCATCTGCAGTTTTGAGATTTTGTAATGTGGGTCATTCTTGCTGGGGTTAGATGATATCTCAGGGTGGTTTTAATTTGCATTTCTCTAATAATTAGGGATACTAAGCATTTTCTGGTGTATTTTATAGACATTCGTCTATCTTCTTTAGAGAAGGTTCTGTTCATCTCCCTTCCCCATTGATGTATGGGATTGTTGGGTTTTTTCTTGTGGATTAATTGAAGTTCTGTATAGATTTTAGATGTTAAGCTTTTGTCTGATTCAAAATATGTAAATATCATTTCCCATTGGGTAGGTTGTCTATTTGCTATGTCTATTGTCTTCTAGGCTGTACAGAAACTTTTCAATTTATTAAATCCCATTTGTTTATTGTTGTGGTTATTGCTATTGCCATGGCTGTCTTCTTTATAAAGTCTTTCCCTGGGCCAGTATCTTCTAGTGTTTTTCTTATTCTTTGTTTGAGGATTTTTATTGTTATGCTTAAATTTAAATCCATTATCTATCTTGAATCAATCTTTGTGAGTGGAGAAAGGTACATTTTCTTGATGGGTTTATTGAAGATTAGGTGGCTGTAAGTTTCTGGTTTCATTTCCTGGCTTTCTGTTTAGTTCCAAATGTCTATGTCCCTGTTTTTGTGCTAGTACATGCTGCCTTGACCACTATGGCCTTGTAGTACAACCTAAAATCTGGTATGGTGATACTCCTGGCTTTGTTTTTATTATTAGGAACTACCTTAGCTATACAGTGCTTTTTCTGGTTCCATACAAAATGCAGAATCAGTTTTTCCAAGTCTTAAACATAGGATGTTAGTATTTTAATAGGGATGGCATGAATCAATAAATTGCTCTGGGAAGTATTGACATTTTAAGGAATCATAGATACTTTAAAAATAGAAGAGATAGCTAAGATCAATAGGGATTAAGATTTACTTTGGTACTTTAAAAGATAAATATAGACTCAGGATGAAGGGATGGTCATCTATAGTCCAGGCTAATGGAAAGCAGAAAAAAGCAGGTGTTGTAATTTTATTCACAGATATAATAGGGTTTAAATCAACAAAAGTAACTAAAGACAAGGATGGCCACTTTATATTTGTTAAGGATAATACTCAATATGACGAGATCTCAATTATCGATATCTTGATAATTGCACCCAACCACAGTGCACCTCAATTTATAAGAGATACTCTAACAAGCATGAGCAACTTGATCTCTCCCAGCTCCATCATAGTCAGAGATTTTAACACTCCTTTGGCAGTGTTGGATAGATGCTCCAACAAGAAGCTTAGCAAAGAAATTTTAGATTTAAATCTAACTATTAAACTTTTGGTCCTAACAGACATCTACAGAACTTTTCATCCTAACAAAACTGAATACACAATTTTCTCATCAGTCCATGGAACATACTCCAAAATTGATTACATCAATCAATTACATCTTAGGTCATGCATCTTCTCAGACCATCATGGAATAAAAGTCAAACTTGAGGGCAGAGCCAAAATGGTGGACTGCAGCCAGCTTTTTATAGAAGCTCTTGTCCAGAAGGAGGCTTAAAGACAGAAGTTTAGCAAAGGAGCTAATGGTTCGGAGCGGAGTCAAGACAGAAGATTGAAGAGCGCACTTCAACCTTCCTGAGGCGAGCTACAACCCCAAAAATACAATCAAAAGTTATAAAATCCAACATCAAGCGGATGGGAGTCCCCTCCCCCACAAGAAGGGCTTGCAGTTTACTCCATGCAAACAAGCAAGCAGAATTCAAACATCCTCCCACTCTATCCCACAAGAGAGACCCCCTACAAACTGGACCTCCTACACCTGTTGGCATGCAACAGCACCCTCCTGCCAAGCATAAAACTGTAAAACTGTATAAAACTGTATATATTCCCCACCTGCAACATTGAACTCCAAGGATTCCCACACACACACCCCCACCCTGAGGTTTGGAGGTTTGTTACCTATGGAGTCCAGATTCTTGGGCATCTCCTTGAGAGAAGTGGAAGGAGAAAGGGCTGGTGCTGCTCTGTGCTGACTGTGGCACAGGAGTGAGGAGAAGAAAGTTGGCTTGGAGGAAGCCATAAAGCAACAGTGGCATCCTGAGCTGCGAACTGACGCCATTCCAGATAGGCAAGGTTCCGGACAGCAGCGACAGATGGAACAGACTTGGTAGCTTTCATAAGTAAAGAAATCATTAGCACTAGCCCTCAGGGGAATATAGCTGAGACAAAGGCAGTGGGTGGGCAGAGGCTAGAATTGACACCTGAATGTAAACGCTAACTGCTTGCTGCCCAGAGCTGAGTTCCTCATCAACTCTAGCAGCCACTGACTTGCAGAGGAATTTAGCTGGGACAAAAGGCGAGGGGCTGGAATTGAGAGAACTTTCACAGCCTAATTTAAACACATAAGACCCACCTGCCGGACTCAGATTTCTGGGTGATTTTGGCAGTTGTAAACCCCAGGAGCAGTTGCCTACTGGAGTGAATAAGGTCACAGAGCTAGGGATTATGAGTGACTAGGTGCAAGGTGGGGAAGGAGGTATTAACCCTACCAGACTAAACCATTTCCTGAGTGGGTTCCTTTGCCCTCAAGAAGCACTGGAGCAAGTTTTATTTGAGCTGCGAGCAGACCCTCTTATCTAGCTGCCAGAAACATTTGAACTTTTCTACCTGAAACAGGTGCTGACTGGGACAACTGATTTGGAACCCATAAACCAGGCAGACCACACAGGGACTATTCAAACGGGCACCCTGGGTGTACGGTTGAGGGAAGGTTTGATTTTCCTTGCCCAATTGTTGTTTGTGGGAGGCGGGGTGACTTAATTTCTGGTATTTCTCCGCAGCAGAGACTTCAACCAAGAGTAACTGAATCACTAAGGTGGGACATAGACCAGCTGAAAATAAGATAGAGCCACTTAGCCCCACCACACCAAGCAGGTCTCCAGTCTCTCAGGCCGTAACACCGGACCGTAACACCATATGGATCCTTGACAAAGCTCAAGGGGAAAAGCCAAATGGCGTAAAATATTCATGGGGCAGAATCAGTGGAAAAGCTCTGGTAATATGAATAACCAGAGTAGATCAACCCCCCCCCCAAGAAAGGATGGGGCAGATGAAACTGAAGATCCCCTATATAAACAGATGGCTGAGATGTCAAAAATTGAATTCAGAATTTAGATTGCAAATAAGATTAATAGAATAGAGGCAAAGATAGAAATAGAAATTCAAGGAGCATTCCAAAAGTTCACTCAAGGATTCAATGAATACAAAGACAAAACCACCAAAGATTTTGAAACATCAAGGCAAGAGATTGCAGCCCACAAAGATCTGAAAAATATGGTAGAATCTCTTGCAAACAGAGTGCAGGAGGCAGAAGAAAGAATCTTAGACATAGAAGACAAAGCTTCTGAATATGTCCAAACATCCAAAGAGAATCAAAAGTGGAAAGCAAAAACGGATCATTCTCTCAGAGAGCTCTGGAATATTTGAAGAAAACTAATATTCACTTTATAAGAAATCCCTGAAGGTGACAAAGTTGCTTCGCAAAACACAGAAGCTCTTCTTTATGAAATTATGGAAGAAACTTTCCAGATATGTCAAGAGATCCTGAAATTCAGATTGCAGACAGCTTCAGAACCCCAGCACGACTCAACCCAAATAAGACATCCCCTAGACACATCATAATTAACTTCACTAAAGTGAATATGAAAGAGAAAATCTTGAAAGCAGCGAGACGTAAGAAAATCATAACCTACAAGGGGAAGAATATTAGAATAACTGCAGATCTATCTGCCAAAACCTTTCAGGCAAGAAGAGGTTGGTCATCGACATTTAATCTCTTAAAACAAAATAACTTTCAGCCCAGGATCCTGTATCCAGCTAAACTGAGTTTCATTTATGATGGAGAAATTAAATACTTTAATGACATCCATGTGTTGAAGAAATTTGCAATAACTAAACCAGCTCTCCAGGATATTCTCAGACCTATTCTCTATAATGACCAGTGCAATCCTCCAACACAAAAGTAAACTAACCAAAAACTATTGATCAAACTCCAACTTCTACAGTGGCAAAAGGATTAAAAACATCCACTGGACTTTTGAACAACTCGATACCTAAAATTTTATCAAGTTTATCAATAATTTCAATCAATGTGAATGACTTAAACTGTCCTCTAAAGAGGCATAGATTGGCTGATTGGATACAGAAACTCAGACCAGACATTTGCTGTATACAAGAAATCTCATCTTACCTTAAGAGACAAATAAAGACTCAGGGTGAAGGGATGGTCATCTATATTCCAGGCTAATGGAAAGCAGAAAAAAGCAGAAGTTGCAATTTTATTCACAGATACAATAGGTTTTAAACCAACAAAAGTAACCAAGGATAAAGATGGCCACTTTATATTTGTTAAGGGCAATACTCAATATGATGAGATCTCAATTATCAATATCTATGCACCCAACCAGAAT